>CANXYI010696948.1:0-16931 GCA_948208565.1 Hura crepitans
ATATTTTTTTATATATTTTATTATATAATATATATTTTTTTTTTTTTATATAAAATATATATATATATATATATATATATATATATATATATATATATATATATATATATATATATTGATTCTTTCGGTACAATTTGATTCTAGTACAGTGCTGTACGATACAGCATGATTCTCGATTCGAAACTTGGTAAAGATATAGATCTATTCCAAATTAAAGTCAACAAGAAGATCCAATATCCGTATACACCCCTAGTAAAAATAGATTATAAAAAGGGCACTTAAAGGTGATTAAAAAGTGAATCAACTCATGAAATTCAATCAATTTGATCCCAAAAAATTGATTCAAGTCCAATTCGATCTTTCGCTAATCCGTAAAATGGTTCAATATGATCCATTTAGATTAACTTATTTATAATCCATCTGTGAACCGATTACTATCAATTTATTTTATTTGTGATTTTATAACTTTTGTATAATATAAATTATGAAAATAATTATTGTTATAAGCTACGCATATATTTTTTTTAAAATAAATTTGACATATTTAGATAGTAACTCGTTCAGTAATAATATATTTGAGTTACCGCTCAATTCGATTTAATTGAATTCATTTATAATTCATAAATTTTTTATTTATTTTACAATTCAACCTATAATCCGCATGCCACCCAGCAGTAGTAATAATAATTTAAAATAAATGTAATTATGCGTCTTTCTATTTTGTGAGTCAACAAAGAGGAGTGCCTGCGGAGATCTGAGTCTGAGCAGCGAGCAACTTAGCCAAGCTTGAGCTGTCGCAAACTATAAACAATTAGCACATGATTAATTTTATGTTAAGAGAAAGCTGTCCTCCTGCGTTTGCACAGACTCAGCCAAGCCCACTTGACGTCAACTCACTCCAAATAGGCCCACTTGACATAAACTCACTCCAAATAGGCCCACTTGTTTTCTAATAAATCAATCTTCCCATAATCATCTCTAACGTCTTCATCAATAGCTTGAATTTCTTTTCTGCTCATGTTTTTAACCTTTTGCACTCAGTGATGGCATAGATATAACATGTTTGATTCAGCGGAAATGAACCATAAGAGCCTCCTAAATTTCAAGCCTTAGGGTACAAAAAAAAAGATTAGAGCTGGCCGTGATTTAGATCCGACATGAAATGTATACAACATATATATACTAATAAAAATGCACATTCCTAATATTCTTAATTAAATCTAATATAATAATACATTTTTATATTTAATAATATTCATTTAATATTCTAATTTCTTATTTAGTAATATATATTTCAACTTAATAAAATTTTTATTTTCAATGAAAATTTTAATAAGATTAAATATAAAAATAAGAATATTTTAGTAAAAAAAATTCACCTCCACATCGTATTTTTATAAATACTAACAAAAAATACACGTACGTTGCACGTGTTTAATACTTTTAATTAAACTTACTATATATCTATATATCTTGCTTAATTCTTCATTTTTTACAAATAATTTTGTTATTTCCATTAAAATGTACTATAACATATAATTACCCATGTGAAGTATCCTCCTACCGTTGTTTGTATTTATGCCTTGTTCATTTATATATAGAATAGTTAATTTATAATAAAATTTTAAATATTTTATTCAATAAATTTAATCATTTAAATAGATAAATATATAAAAATTTAAATATTTCACTCAATAAATTCAATAACTAAAATAAATAAATTTCTATTTAGTAAAAAATTTTACAAAATATATCTAATTTAGTAATACATTTTCTTATTTAATAAAATTCTCATTTAGTATAAAATTTCTTATTTAGTAATTAATATATATTTTATTTTTATACAACTTTCCTTTTTAATAAAAATTAAATATAATAATAAAAATATTTTAATTTAGAAATGTTCACCTCCACATCGTACTTTAATAAAATAGTATAAACATCATACTTCTATGAATAGTATAAATAGATAGTGTAATATACATGTAAAATTGCTAATTTAAAATAAATATTTAAATATTATATTCAACAAATTTAATAATTTAAATAAATATATTAAAAAATATACTATTTAAAAATACATATAATTTAATAGTATATTTTTCTATTTAGTAAAACTTTCATTGAATAGTCTAATTTTTTATTTAGTTTTATATATTAATTTAATAAAATTTTCATTTTAAATAAATTTTTAATAAAAATTAAATATAATAATAAAGATATTTTAATTTAAAAAAATGCATCGTCGCCCGCGTATATATATATATATATATATATATTCCTCAATTTTCAGTAGTTATTTCCGAGAAAGAAAGCAGAGAAGGGAAAGTATATTTGGTGTTTCAATCAAAACATTGCATGGCTGTCCATACAGTAATAGTTAAATGGAATTCAGGTACAGCTAGGGAGGCTTCTTCTGCTGCCTAGATTATATCAACTGGGCAAAGTGAGACAGGGAAAACAGAGAAGGGCTATACTGCCAGTTTTTGGGGGAAACTCGGCCTGAAACATCATGATTTACGTAGTTACTTGACAATTGACCTTTAAATTGTAAGCACTAGCGAAACCACAAAGGCGCAAAACTTCATCTTACAATGCTCTACGTAAATTTGTAGTTATGCAGTTTAGGGCCAGACCTGACGGTAAAAAAATAAGCAGGTAGACCTTCCGCCTTTGAAAGAGGAGTGGCGCCACCCCTTGTTACCCGATTTGTTTCGCCTGGTGAAAATTCGATGGTCCTTCAATGTTCACACAGGATCTCGTCCCAAAGCAAGCCTCTGAATTTCGGAGTCATCAAGCAAGTCTTTAGGGGAGTATTCCACTACAGAATCACCTGAAAGGAATATTATAATTTAGTCATCCATCGAAGGTTACGATGAGTAGATAACCAGAACCACTTAATATTGTGTATGGATCCATTACTATTTATGGAATCGGTTGACGACCGTGATGCGCTGCTCTTGAAATCTGCATAAGTTGGATCAAATTAAGAAAAATATCAGTTGTCTTTCTCATGCATGCCAAATGAATACCATCAACACTAGAAACGTAAGTAACTGCAGGCTGGCATAATCTTTCCGCTTTTTTTTTTTTTTTTTTCCTCAAATGATGAAGTAATCAATTAAAAAAACCATACCAGCAGAATTATGCAATCGTTTTACTGCATCGAAGTTCTTGTACGTGTAACCAACGAAGCTAAAATCTTGAGGAGATAATAGTAACTGCCAAATAGATAAGATTGAGATATAGGATTGGTCAGCAAGCGATATAAGAACTCTTATTACCACTACTTAGAGGATATTGAAGTCAGTGTAGCTCTATATTGCAAAAGTAGCAAGTGTCAGGAGAAGAAAGTAAAAACTAACATAAGAGAGACCGGAATGGAATACATGATTTTAAATGCTATGAAATGGAAGCAAAAGGTTTTAAATGTTCAAGCACTCATTGTTAGTTTCTACCAACATCAGTGCCTATCTTCTCCCCCCACTCTACCCTCCCTGGTCCCCATACACACGCATACTCCCCAGCATGTAGTAGGAGGAAACAGGAATCCGTATGAGAACTTTGATAACTGCCATTATGCAGGCAGAATGTAATTAAATACTCTCATCTATTCAAAATTTAAAAGTAAATTTCCCTTGAATACCTAATTATTAAGGAGAACATTCACGACAATGGAAATGGAAATCTCCATGAGAACTTTAAAATGGAAAACTAAAACAAAGGGGAAAAAATGAAGAAAATAAAAGGGGACCATGAAAGAAGTATTGAATATTAATAAGCAGAAGTCCCTAAATCGTGAATGCATGAGCATTACATTCGTATTTCAAGGACATCTCTCTTAAAAGTCCAAATGTTACCTAAACTTGAAATATCTCAGAATATTCCAGCTGCTAAAGATCTAGCTATTGATCATATAGGTCAGAATATACAAAAAGTTTTCAAAAGGCTTAGGTTCTAGTCTAGGTGAAAATTTTCATCATGAAATTATTTGACTATCAGATATTCATCATTACCCGGGGTGGAGAACTACATACCTTTCTCCCAGGTCCTGATCCTCTTTGAATTGGTACATGTTCCACCTACATCACGAGAATTTTTGTATTCAATTTCATTTGGGCTTCATATTGAATATGAACAGTCCCTAGAAAGTCAACATAAACAGAAGATTGAAAAGAGTATTTAATTATATACGCCTACACATGTTAAGTGTTGCTATAATGACAGTGAAGACGGCAGCATACCACAAAAATAACAATATTATTGTTCTTTTCACAATCTGCAGTAGAACAATAAAAAATTATTTTTAAACCTTTCTCATTTCTACTATAGTAATCACAAGTAATTAACAGGCTTAAAATATTTCATCGAAGTAGTTAGGTCTGGAAAATAATTATTTTTTTCATCATTCTTCCATTTTCTTTCAGGCAGACATGGAGCCATCACACCCACCTCCAGCTCCTTAACCCATTTTACCATGAGGAATGTAGAATTTTATCCCAAGAAGATTCAAGTAGCAAGGGAGTTACCACCTTTGCATTCTTTTCACTTTCTTTCAGGTAGACATGGATCCATCACACCCGCCTCCAGCTCCTTAACCTATTTTACCATGTGGAATGTAGGATTTGATCCCAACTAGATTCAAGATGTAGGATTTGATCCCAACTAGATTCAAGTAGCAAGGAAGCTGCCATCTTTTTCCCTTCTTTCTTTCCTATTGCTACTAATCTCTCTTTTCAAGTTGATAAAATAATGAAAACGAGTTCATTTTCATTCCATGTTCAATATGAATAAAAGCTAAAGGTCCTTAGAAAATGAGGAATGGACAAATGTATAGCACCATACCTCATCAAATTTCATGAAATTTTGAGTATCTAGCTCCCCATTAACCTCTGGTTTAAATGCTGCTTCCATTTCATAAAGTCTGTCCCATATAATATCTTTGAACCAAGGATGAGCCTAACAACACACAACAATCATACATGGGTGAAAGAACAAAAATATTAACAGTGAAAACAATTATATAAATTGTAGAGATATTAAAGAATACCTTAATTTGGTATGCTCCAAGAGTCCCAAGTCTATGTTCAACATCACAAAGCAACCTACAGATCAGATCCTTTGCTTCAGGAGTCAGCCTTGCTTCCTCTGGAAAATTTAAGTGATTTTTCCAGTGCACAATCTGAGACATATCAATCATCAGGCTACACATACAAGCAGCATGAGTTATATAAAAGCCATAATGCTGCTAATTACTTTTGCAATGTTCTTTTAATATCATATCCTACTATTAAAAGTTTGTTTTCTTTCTTCACTCTTTTATCTAAATTAAAAAGCTATATATGACTCTGTAGAATGTGCTAAAGCAATCTAAGGAGGAGCAGAGTTTTCAATAGTAATCTTAAGTTAAAAAGACATAGCTTTTTGTTTCTATCCATGTCATGTTAGCAAGGCCCACCATAGTAAAAAGCCTTATTCTTATAGCACATGTTAGCATTCTCATTTACTTCATTGAGCTGGTTTAATGAAATATTACATGAAGTAGGAGATTATGACATATCATAACAGGTTTTACATAGCTAATAATACCAATTACCTCGTTTTTGCAATTAACTTGAGTTCTTAGAATGGTGAATGATCCAGAAAGGAACTGATAACTGTTCTCATGATAATGATATATAGTCATCTCGCTCATTTATAGTTACAAAGTCTTATCATGAACAAAAATGCACATTATCATGTCCGCAAATTCAATGTATTTCACTAAAATGAGAAGAACAAGAAAGACAACCCAATTACGATTAAACTTCAGGAACAGTGATCTCATCAACTTATTTCATGTGCCAAGAGAATTAGTTTACAAAGGATCTTTTTTAGTTTAATATAATGGATGCCAATGAATTAAGTGAAGCTAGAAAACAGAAACCAAGACCGTCCATGATTAACATTGACGTGAACTTAAAGAAAAGCAACAGATGAATAACAGGCACCCCTAATATGACACAGCAATGAAGAGAGTATTTTATAGTAGAACTACATTGCTAAAGCTAATCAGAGATCACATTGTACAGGGCAAAAACAAAAAATCAAGAAAATGAGCCCAGAAGTAAACCTTTCTGCAGGTTGTTACTGGATCATCAGAATAGAAAGGAGGATAACCAACTAGCATCTCGTACATTATTGCACCAAGTGACCACCTGCAAGAAGGTAAATACATCAAATTCATAACAGGAAATACACTAAAATGTATTAAATTATACCTTTGGGAACATAAGATATGTGTGAGATGAAAGTAGCAAGAAAGAGTGTGTAGGTAAAGATAATTTTTAACATATTATTTGGCATGAAGGCAAAAAAAAAGGAGGTGTAGAACAGACCAAAAAAAAAAAGAAAAAGAGATAAAGCTGGTCTATTAACAATAAAAATAACGTATTGGCAGTTTCACCTCACTCCTCCCAAATTTGTCGGCAAAACATTGCAGGGATATGATTAAACTAGTGGTATATAGTTCCTTTCATTTCTGCACTTTTTTCTTCAGGATTATGTTGAAAAGAAGAGAATTGAAAATATTAATCAAATTCAGTTTTCGCATCACCTTGCCATCATTGAAAATAACAGTGCAATAAAATAAACCCTTAACTTTAGCTAGCTGAGTATACTTCACCCTAACTTACTAACCAGTCACATTCCATGCCATATCCTTTCTTCAGTAATACTTCTGGAGCAATATAATCTGGTGTGCCAACAGTGGAATATGCCTGTGATCATTAAAGAACAGAGATGAATGAAGTTGAAAGCAAAAAATTTAAAATTTTGTAAAAACAAGTTCTCAACGAAGAACTTTAATGTAGTTCATAATAACACATGTTACACCTTCATACTCGAGATAATTGATTGATCAATTTTATTTTCCTGGACGTGCAAATTGTTGAGCAAAACACAAGTCAAGATTCATATTATATTAATTATGCTAGGGATGTACGCGTGCAGAAGTATACGGGACATGGGCAAAAATTTGAAATGTGTCAGCATGCATTCTGTTACTCAGCCCCTTCTTTATACTTTTTTGATTTTATGGATGCCATTGCTATATGCTTGGGAACAGTGGAAATAGCAAATTGCATTTAACTATTAATTATGTAGCTCCTGAAATCAAAATCTGCAAACATTTGTTTCAACACAACTGGAACTTAAGTTTGGAGACAGAGAGAAGAAAGAGAACGGGAATTTAGGTACCAATTTTCTCCTGTTCATCTGCCAATGCTGTAGCTGTTCCACGGGGCTTTTCCAGCGCCGTCCACCATATGGAAATTGTCCATTGACATCCATGGATTCCTTCAAATTATCATCATTAAGCGCTTCATTTTCATTTATGGTAGACAAATTGGAGCAATCAAGAGGCTTGCAAAGACCAAAATCAGAAAGCTTCATATGGCCATATTTGTCTAGCAATAAGTTGTCGGGTTTTATATCTCTGAGAAAGGGGGAAAAATTGCAGTCAAAAAGGAAAGTAAGCTTCACAGGTTTCTATTGAAACAGCAATACAAAACAGTTTAAGATATTTCAGTTTCTAATTGGTTGCTTTATCCTCCTTTTTCTTATCATTAACATGCAACCAGCCAGGAGAGCACCCACCTGTGAATATAATTATGTTTATGAATAGATTCTATGGCCAAGACGCTCTGTGCAATATAGAATCTAGCCACAGTTTCAGTCAAAGTCTCTTCTCTCATTAGCAAGGTCATAATATCACCACCAGGCAGATATTCCATGATTAAATACAAGTATTCAGAATCTTGAAAGGAGTAATAGAGTTTGACAATGCAGTGACTAGCAACTTCTGCTAGCAAATTCCTTTCTGCCTTAACATGCTCAACCTACATTGGACAGAAAAATAAGATAGTATCAGACACCCAAAAATACTCTGACTCACTTTTGGGACCATAAGTTTCGATCTTTACCTGTCCTCTGCTAAGCATCTCTGACTTCTTCAATTTTTTCATGGCATAGATGTTGCCGGACTTTTTCTCCCTGCACAACCTCACCTGCAGAATAACAATCCACACACATTTTTCAAATCCACAACTTGAAAATATAGAATAAATTCTCAAATAATGTATAAAACCAATCCAAGCACCAATCTTTTGTGACATCAGAAAAAAAAGAAACATGCAGAATTTATCATTAAGATTAAAGTCGTGGATGACTAACAAAAAGGAAGAAGCAGCATCAATAAAGAGCGGCTGAATAATACTGTTCAAGTTTTGGACAATAGCAATTGTGTCAATTTAAAAAGGCAAGAGAACTAACTGTCACCAAGTGAACCTCTGCCACAATTCTTTGCTAAGACTTGTTTTTCACTTAAACTCCATTCTTTTTCTATAAGTTTAAACTCCATTCTTTTTCTATAAGTTCTTACAAACAAGTAGACTTGTTTTTCACTTAAACTCCATTATTTTCCTGTAAGTTCTTATAAACAAGTAGACTTGTCTTGGGTACAAATAAAAATATGTTAAATTGGAATGCAACGTCAATCTATCCTTGCCAAAAGACCTAAAGGAGGTTAATATCCTAGGTTTGTGATCATAATGGTGCACATTTGTTAGATGTTTGATATTAGAAGCTCGATCAATGGAACAATGGAAGCAAGTGTTAAGTTATGCACAAAAGAAAAAGGGCAGGCTCATGCTTGATGCACCCTAGAATGGAGTTTAATGATACAAAGTGCAAAGTTTTATGATGTTAGAACCAGGTGTTTCTCCCACACTAACAAGAAAAATGTCCTTGATACATCCCTACTTTGACTTCCATTTTCACAGTTACTAGCATGTATCGCTTTCCTAACATAGATCCAATCTCATCTGCTTTGGAATAAATGGATAAGAATTCACACTTGGAAAGTCTAGAAATCCATCAATGGTGTCATCAGAAGGAAGCAAATGCATAATCTGCATATCATTCATATGCCTAACCTCTCCAAAAGCCCCTCTCCCTATGATGGTCAAAAGGTCAAAATCTTCAACAGAAATTTTGTGTCTTTTCAGTCGAATGTATTCTGTTTCTTTGCGCTCTAAATCCTTCAGTAGATTAATTTGTTCCTCTTGAGGCACATCAGAAGATGCCAACTGTTTTTCGAGCTCTGAGCGCCTGAAATTAATGAAATAGCACATCAAGATTAATAACTAAATCAATTACCACACCTTCATAACAATTAATTCTGTTCACATAACCTGTTTTCAATGAGGCAAGCTATTATGAGGAAAATGAGAAACCAACAAAAACAACACTTGACGCAGCTGCACTCTCTCTCTCTCTCTCTCTCTACACAGATAGTCACTAGAATGGCCATTAAATGGAGTGCAAAACAACTACAAAAGGCCGGTTTAAGGAGACAAAAAAATATAGCATATGTAAAAAGACCTTACTAAATTGCATTTGTGGCTTGAACGCAGGGTGCCTCTGGATTTATGTCTTTGGATGAAATGCATCTTTAGGCTGTTCTTTTTTGCCATGCGAGCAGGCATTGTTTCAAAAATTGCAACAGAAACATGGTAACAATAAACACTTTGAATCCATAGTGAAACAAAATAATCTGGCTTATCAGGAAAAAGAAAGAGCATTACAAAATACTTTCTCGTGTTTCAGACTTCAGAGTGTCAAGCAGACTTGAGACATGCATCTACATATCTAGGCTTGTTATTCCAAGCTCCCAATGTCTTTAATTCAAATAAAACAGTGAATAGTAATGCATCATCAACATCTAATCTCCTTATTTTCCTCTGCCCAAAATTCGTAAATTTGTTATTGCTTTTACACTGTAAGCATCCAACTTCCACCACTAGTTTATTTAACCTATATATTGACATTCCTAAGACTCTCGCCAGATTATCCTAGGAAATTTGTCAGCAAAAATAAATAGGATCAGCTCTTCATTATTTAATTTTCTTAGCAAATATCAAAAAAGGAAGGCATTATCATTGGAAACTTGTCAGCATGAAGATAAACGCCTATACATTGTTCACATTGGTTATGAAATAAGAACCTTTAAAGGGCATAATACTATTAATGAATTCTGCTCCCAATAAAACGGA
Organism: Hura crepitans; assembly: GCA_948208565.1. NCBI lineage: Eukaryota > Viridiplantae > Streptophyta > Magnoliopsida > Malpighiales > Euphorbiaceae > Hura > Hura crepitans. Next base: position 10,092 of record CANXYI010696948.1, read on the forward strand.
AAACAACTATGAAATTAATCGAAAATCATCGACAGGCGCTCATTTCTCTGATCAATAAATCGCATTGATAAAATAAGCTACATATGTTGATCAATTGTCACAATTGCAACACCAAAACATACAAAGAAGATATCCAATTCAGTTAAAGAAAAAAGTTGCAGCTATGTTCTTTAAAATTTCGATAGGAATAATAACATGCAAGCGAAATCCTCATATGAGATGATTCACAAAAAAAAATTAAAAAAATGAAATTAAGAGAGAAACCTTTCTTTCCGTTGTTGGATATGTTTCATCTGAGCTTTATAGTGGTTCTCAATGAAAAGTTTCGCAGCAGCAACTCTCTCTAGGGTCAAAGTGGACCCGACTTCTCCTGCTTCTTCATCTCCCGCCATGGGGCCGAGCTCGACGCCTTCTTCGCGCTCCTCTTTATTATGATTATTCTCCATTTCTCCCTTCTCCGTTTCTCTCTGTTTCTATCCCTCCCTGTCTATATCTGAACTTTTTCCTCCTCTCTTTATCTCCCTCAAGTTAATGTTAATTTGGATGATTGGGACAACGAAGCAAAGCTGACTCAGGGCTGCTCCATGCTTGGCTTTCAGGGGACGCCAGCCAAACAAGCCCTGAAAGCCTTTGAATAGAATTATAAAACACAAAGCCCTTTCTATTTAATACACCTGCTTCCCTGTCCGACACGTGGATATACTCATCCCACTACATTGTCGTGGGACCCAAAAAAGGAGCGATACAGTTGTCTTAATCAGCAACTCTCACCACGACCTCAAGTAGTAAAATCCAACGGTCTAAGAACCTCTGTGACGCGTGGGACCAGATTGGCAACGTCATCGATGAGATGAACAGAGTAGGACGTCTGAGTGGGGCCCGGGAGAAATTAAAGTATGAAAAGTCGTACGCGAAGCTGGTCCTAGTCATTTTTATTCGAAGTACAATATAAGTTGCTGCTCTGCTTTTTTTGTGTGCTGACTATTATTAGTAATTAATTTATTAATTATTGATTAAGACATAATAATTTCAATTTAACTAATCAGTTAGCTCGAAAAATTTAATTTATTAACGATAGATTAATTAATTGATAAAAAAATTATTAATATTTATTTGTATTGAGTTATATTTATTTTAAAGACAGTAAAAAATGATAAAATTTTTTTATATTTTTTTATTTTAATTTTTTGAAAGTGTCTAAAATAACAAAAAATTTTCCAATTTATTAGGCGAATGGTAAAAATGTGTTGCCTTCATAATCGAATTTTTTTGGATGACTCTCACCAAGAGATCATTGAAAGCTTTTTCTGCTTATAAGGATTTGGTTTGTTTGCTTTTCGTTTCATTTTTGTTAACTTTTGGATTTTCAATTCAAAGATTCATTGCTATCTAATGAAAAAGAGTGCTGGTTAGATTCAGACTTGTTTTTGCCTTCTTTTAAGCTTTCAATCCTACTTTTCTCGATCAATTTTATTATTTTTTGAAGCAGTATTTTTATCAACTGCTTTTATATTTTTTTACGGCTTCAACTCTCTCAAGAGTTCTTATTTGATATCTTATCGAAAACCCTAAAATAATTGATGCAAGGCTTCTAAAATTATCCAGGTGCATGCAATTAGTGGATTTAGTCAATTATTCTCTAAACACATTTATTCTTGATCCAGCCAAAAATAGTTTTGAGGGTGCTCTCAAGATGTAACTATCTAACTACTTTAGCCATTAAATTCTCAATAAAAACACTAAATTATAATTCTCAATCTAACGAAATCAAATGACGAATGAGACATCTGTAAGAAAAAAGAAAGTATGTCCGAAAGTAATTCGGAAATAGGATTTCAAAGATTAAACTAGAAAAAAATATGATTTGACAAGATAATTAGTACTAAAAGCATTCACCATTAATAATTTATAAATCATCTATTTATAGTAATCATTTTGATAGATGGAATTTTCTGATTTAGGGAAATTATCCCGCATATAGGGTTATAAATGACTAAGGTTTAAGAGTTTGGGTTCTTTAATAGTAGGAGGCCAAAGTAAAGTGTTGGTTCAATAGACTATAATTATAGTTTTGATGATTTATAAAAACCTTGAATTATATTTTTTGTTCTTTGTATTGTTGAAAATATATTTCAAGTAACTATCTAAGTATGAAAGAAGAATTATATGAAAAACTCAAAAGAATATGAAAGATCTATCAAGAAAAAGATTTCAAGAAGAAAATCATAAAGAGCTTCCATTTTAAAACTTTATTCTTGTAATAATTAAAATTGATGATCACACACTCACCTAAGCATATATAAATTGAATAAAGAAATATTTTTTTGAAAATAATTTTTTCTATGAAAAAATAAAACAGTCTAGATCTATGTCCAGAATAGATCGTCTAGAATAGATTGTTCTAATCTAAACAGTATTCTATATGATTATACTAAACAGAAAAGACAAGATAACGGTCACTATGATAAAAGTACTCTTCTGTCTTTAAATAGTCAAATACTATTTCTAACAGTCAAACATCTTTTTTACTCTATATATTTGGCCCAAGTCTTTTACTTAAAAGGCAAGAAAAACAAAAAAGAAAAGTGTTGAAATTCTTTTTCTCTGCTCTATACTCTGTTCTAAACTCCACACTTTATGTGCATCATTCATTACACTTTTTATTTTCAAGTTTAATTCTAGATTCTTGTTAAGCATTTCTCCGTATAAAATTATTTATGTTTTTAAAAGTGCTAAAATCAAGTAGGAAGATCAAGCAAAAGATTTTTTATTCAATCTAATGAAAGATTGTAGGTAGCTTTTTAAGCTTGTAATTGGCGTTTACTCTTGCCAAGCAAAAAGAGTTAAGTAGAAAGAAATTCAAGTGTGTTTTCTTGAAAAATGGATATAGACTTGGGATAGCCGAACCACTATAAAAATTCTTGAGTTATCTTTTCTTCTTACTCTACGCTTTATGTGAATTTTCGCTTGTTTTTCAAAATTTTAATTATTTCTTAAAAATAGATCTTTTGACAAAAGGATTTTGATTGATTTAGTCTGACATAAAAGGTTCAAACTAGTTTTTGAAAATTCAATATTTTTATATTCTGCCTTGGAAGAATTTTTCTTCTAAAAATTAGCTTAGTTTAGAATACCTTAATCTAAATCCAGTTTTAAGAAAAAACTATTAGAGCATAAACTTATTTTATTCCAGAAATTTGCTTCTTTCTAAAGAATCTCTTAAACACTCAATTCACCTCCCTCTTGAGTGCTTTGGGATCAACAATTGGTATCCAAGTAGGTCTCATTTCCAAAGGTTTAGTCACCTAGAGAGATCCATTGAATTATGGCAGCTTCTTCTAACCAACAAATCAACACTGTATTTGCTGAAGGTCAGCCCTCCACCAGACCTCCTCTATTATGTGGTGAAAATTTTGCCTTTTGGAAAGCTAGAATGAGATGCTATCTGCAACAGCAAGATTTAGATTTCTATTTTAAAAGGTTATAAAATGCCTATAAGCTCTACAACAGGTCAACCAAAAGATGAAGTCTCTTATGACAAACAAGAACGACATGATGCTCAAATGAATGCCAAAGCAATGAACAATCTTTATTGTGCTCTCGATATCAATGAGTTCAATAAAGTCTTTGCCTGCGACACAGCAAAAGAAATGTGGGATAAACTTATTGCCACATATAAAGGTACGGATCAAGTTAAAGATTATAGACTACATGTTCTAATGAGCGAATTTGGAGCATTCAAGATGAAACCAGATGAAACTACCTCTTAAATGAGTGATATATTTATCAAGATCACTAGCTCACTAAAAGGCCTTGGTCAAATCATTAGTAAGCAAGATCAGTTATGAAAGCTGGTTAGATTACTGAATTCTAAATAGAGACCCCAAATGGCTATTCTAATGCGAGAAAGTTCTGCAAATCAAAAATATAATGATATCATTGGCTCGCTTATAGCTGTTGAAATTGTCATCAAAGCTCAAGAAGAAGCAAAAGGATTGAAGCAAAAAGAAGAAAAGAAGAAAACTATTGCTCTCAAATTGGAGGGTAGTGATAGTTCCTCTGATGATGAAAAATTGGCTATGATTACCAAGAAGTTTAAAAAATTCTATAAGAAGGGATTAAAAAAGAAAAATTTTCCTAGAAGAAGATATCATCAAAAGTCAGAAAAACTTCAATCCACCTCTAGGGATGTTATATGTTATGGCTGCAATAAACCTGGACACATCAAATCTAAATGTCCAGATCAAAAAAAAATTCAAAAAATATAAGAAAAAGCCTATGGTTGCTACGTGGAGTGACAGTGACAATTCTAGTAACTGTTTCTCAGACGCAGAACTAGAATAAAAAAACATTGGTCTAATGGCATGTCTAAAAGAAGATGTCCAGATCACTGCACCAGAATACTCTTGTCCAGAAGCAAATCTCAGTGATAATGAGGTAAGTAGTTCCGAATCTATTTATGATGATTATGAAAATATGTTGCAATGTTTTAAAGAGATACATGATCGATATGGTAATATTAAAAAGAAACATGCATTAGTAGAAAATGAACTTCACACTCTTAAGAAAGAAAATGAAAGGTTAAAGGAAGTATGTGAAGAAAAAGATAAAATAATATGCATATTAACAAATAAACTTGAAAAGAAAAATGATAAAGGAAAGAATGTCATCTTTGATAAAGGCAATACATCTAGCTATGCATTTAAAAAAATTAAGACAGGAATATACATTTAAAAATTATGCAAATCAAAATATACATAGTTCTAAAATCTTTTCTAATACTTATTTTTATTGCTGCAAAAATGGACATATATCAAAATTCTGTTTTTATAAAAAGAAAGTAAATTGTGAAAAATTGATATGGGTTAAAAAATGTTCATTTCATAATTCTGTTGGAAAGAAACTTGAGTCTTCTACTGATTCAGAAGTAAAATTATCTTCTGTTGATCTAAAAGTACAAATGTGTCCTAATGCCACTAACAATAAAGGACCCAATAAAAATTGAGTACCTAAATTCACTTAAATTTCTTGTAGATATATCTAAGGAGCAGTGGATCCAACAAATGGTATATGGATAGTGGTTGTTCTAGACACATGACTTGGAATAAGTCAAAATTCAATAAACTAACGATGGGAAATGGAGGAAATGTTAGATTTGGAGATAAAAGCAAAGGAAAAATAATTAGAGTTGGAACAATTGGTTCAAACCTATGCATTGAAGAAGTTTCACTTGTTGATGGCTTAAAATTTAATCTACTAAGCATAAGTCAACTATGCGACAAGAATAGAATAGTTATCTTTGAAGCAGATCACTGTAAGGTTGAGCAAGTTGGAACAAATGAGATTGTTCTAACTGGTCACAAATCAGGAAATGTGTATCAAGTTGATCTAGATGACTTGGAAAGTATTGATATGTGTAAATCAGAATTATATTCTGATTAGGATTCCAATAAGGAATCATAGTCAGATTAGATTTATTGTATTTTCCTGTTTTAGGAATTTTAGAATTGTATATGTACCCCATAGATATTTGTAAAATAGACAGAAATAATATAACAATTCATATTTCTCAGAATTTATATGGTATTAGAGCTATATAACCAGATTATAGGTTTGTAAAATTCTGAAAAATTGAATTTTTTTAACTGTGAACAGTAAGCCCTAAAAAAATGAAAATTAGGGGTTTGTGATCTACAGGCCTTTTGGTGTCTCACTGCCACTGCCATCAGTGTTGCCACACCATCGCTAGCCGAATTGTCTATCTCCGGTCATCGTTCGACGAGCGCGTGTGCCTCACGCACCACCGCCCTTCCTCCACGTGCCGATGCGTGTACTTTACCGCCGCTGCGCCACTCCGATCGGACGGGTGATACTCCATTCTGACATTTATTCCAGCCTGTTTGACCTATCTATGGTAGGATCTAATGACTTTTTTTGCTCCCTTAGTGTCTTCACAGTTCTTCCTCACTTCCTTTTGGCTGTACCAGGTTCTTCGCTGCCTTTTTGGTATTTTTTTATTTATTCATTACTGTTTCATAATGCGAATGATAAGCGAATTACTGTCATTAGTACTAACAACCCATCCTTGAAAATTAGTCCAGTTAAGCTTAATGGCAATAACTTGGCAATAACTATCTTGCATGGTCTCGTTCATGTTTATTGTTTATCAAAGCTAGGGGTATGCAGGGATATACTACCGGAACTACACCGAAACCTATGAGTGACGATCCTCATTATCATAAATGGGATTCTGAAAATTCATTGGTCATGGCATGGCTTATAAATTCTATGCAACTGTAAATTTTGCGTACTTATCTGTTACTTGAAACTACCGAAAAGATCTGGAATGCGGTTACCCTCACATACTCAAAAAAAGGGCAATGATGCACAAATTTATGAACTTAAGAACAAGGTTCATGAAACTAAGCAAGGTGAGATGACGATTTCCCAGTATTTCTCTGAGTTAAGCAGTATATGGTAAGAGTTAAATTATTATCAAGACTTTTAAGCTGATTATCCCGGAGATGCAGTAAAATTTTAGCAACAAATTACCAAAGAATGAGTCTATGATTTTCTAGCAGGATTGAACATTGAATATGATCGGATAAGAGTTCAAGTTTTGGGCAGAACTCCATTTCCCTCTCTTGAAGAAACCTATTCCTATGTCCAGCAGGAGGAAAACAGGCAAAGTGCTATGCTCCATATTCCACCACTTGAAAAATCTAGACTTGTAGCCACTCAAGGTTCTTCAGAACAATCAAAGCCACACAGGTTTGATAAAGATCATTTGCAATGTGATTATTGTGAAAAACCTCGACATACAAAGGAGACTTGTTGGAA
>CANXYI010696977.1:0-12660 GCA_948208565.1 Hura crepitans
ACCCTATTCTAGACTACTCTTAATCTGCCTCCTTCCTTGAATTTTATCTCATAATTGGCAACTCCTTTTGGCCTGATTCTTATTCTTTATGGTGCCTAACACATAGGAGAATTTTTAGGGACTAGAATCAGCTAAAATGGTGGTTGGAGGAGGAAGATATGGTGGTTTTTGTTTGGGTCTAGTGTCGGCAACAGGGGAGAAATGAGGAAGAAAGTCCTTTTGTTTAACCAAGTGGAAAGTCCTTTTGTTTAACCAAGTGGAAATCCACTTGTCATGTTGCCTAAGCCACTAAGCAACATGCATGCCCACTTAGCATGAAGTGGGGCCCACCTTGACATGTCAAAGGTGGTCCCAAAAATTCCCGAACCATCTCAATTTTTTTAAAAAATTTGAAAATTCATAAAAATTCACTCAGACCTCAAAAAATTATACTGTTTATTTTAAAATTCCTATTTTAATCCCCTCTATCTATTTATAAATTTTTGTGGCTATATTCCATCAATAGGATAGATTTCAGGCTATCTCGATTTATGTACCAAACTTAAAAAATTTTGGGAATTCGCAAAGGACCTCCGATTTCAAAAATTCTTTTACCAATAGACTCGGTAGAATTTTTGAGCTTCAGGGTCTGAAATTTTTGGGTCTGTTTGAGCACATTTCGGGTCAGTCCCGACTCGAAAATTTTTTTATTGCACAGACGTATTCCTAACTACTTAATTTGAATTATTGGTTTTGCTAAATTTTTTATTTTACCTTTTACATCAGTTTAAAGCCCTTTAAAGTTTCATGACTAGTGCCACTAGCTCGGTCTATATGCAAGTGACTCGGCAACCTCGATGCACTTCTCGAGCTTTATGGCACTATTCACGGAGCCTCAGATCATGGGCATTACATGTATAATATATGTCCATGTGTTTAAAAATGATGAGAATTGATTGTGATCAAGTGGATGTGTAAAATGTGCTTAATGTATCCTATTATGCCTAATATGGAGCAATAGTGGGGTTAAATGGCTAAGTGTAGTATTTGAGCCTAATTAAGCATAAATAGGAGTATGTTGACATATTTGACATATCTATGAGTGAATAGAAGCAAGATAATGCATTAGAAATGGAAAATGCTTAAATTATGCTTTATTAGGATATATGTTCACATTATGGAAAAATGACTTGAAATAAGCCTATATGCATTATTTTTTGATAATAAGCATGCTTAATGTGAGTTGTTTTATGTTTTAAAGTTTATAGGCTAGTTGTGATTGTTCTTCATGTGTTAGCCAAATGAAACATAGTGCCACATGTAAGTGTGGTTATTTTGCTTAAATTGCTCTAGTATAGGCATAAATATGCTATGTGTGTGTGTATAATGGGAAATGTTAGATTGATGCATGGCATTGAGTTTTAAATCATGAACTATGATGAAATGAAGGTATTTTAAGTGTTAGATGAGGTTAAAATGTTATATGAGTTTTTACATTATAGATGGCCGAACGACTTGAAATGAAAACATTATGGGTGTTGGATGTTGGCATGAGCCAAATAATAAACAAGGATGTGTTTGCCTAGTGGCTGAATGGCATAAAAGGGCATGAGACTTGTAATTTTTATGAGATGAATAGTAATTAGGTGTATGTAAAGGTTGTAATTAAGCTTAATTAGAGTGTTAGCCGAATGGCAATATGAGAGTGAATGTGCAAGGAAATACACGACATGTGACAAAGTGTGTGTATATATGTTTTCATCATTGTTATTGATTATAAACATGAATGGTAACATATAAGTAATGAAGTTTTGGACTAAATTATGTTCTAAAATTGAGAAATGCTTAAAAGTGTTATTTAGCACTAGTTACGCCATATTATGAGTAAAATTATGAATAATGAGGCATAAAGTGTCTTAAATGGACTTATGACCTCAAATGAATGTTTATCTGAATAATAAATATTGGAAAACCATTAGTGAGATGGAAATGGTGTTTGGATGTGTGTATGGCATAAAGGTACATAAAAAGGTTTATCATTAATAAAATGATGTTTTTAGTGAATTAAGTAGTTTTAGTTAATTAATGGCTAAAATAAGTAAGTTAAAACTATTTATGCTTACTTTATGAGGCGAAACAAAAATTTAATAGTTTTAGCCTATGAGATGCAACAACCTATGAATAGATAGGTTGATCGATCAGTTAGGAGATATAGTAGTTGCTAAGGCACTTTCGTGCCTAAATGATGATCCAAGGGTTCACTTTTAACATCTTCAGACTTATGCGGGTGTAGCCACTGAAAGGTTCTATAATGGCTCACTACACAATTTTATATGGTTGTAGCCATCGAAAGGTCCTGTAAGGGCCATTATACAATTTTATGCTGGTGCAGTAGTCAAAAAGTCCAAAATATGGGCCACTGCACATTCTTTGATCCCGTTATCTATAGGTATGAGGTTAAATAAGATGGGTTTAATTTAATAAGGCCAACAACTAAACCAACCTATAATGTATGTCATGATAGCTAATATGATAGTTAGTGTATATATGAATTGATAATGAATCAATTTGGTGATTGGTTGGTTTTAAATGCTTATTTGCCATATATGTGTGATATGGATGCCTATATACATGATGTATGCCTTTTGGTCATGAATATAGTATATTACCATCTATATGAGCATTATAAATTACATGGTCAATTATGTATAAAAATGAATCGTATATGCATACGGTATCTTAAATGCTTCAGTAGCATATGTTATTTTGATTACACCACTAGGCATTGGCTTAGCACATTGTTTGTTTATAATGGTAGATAAGAACACTTTTTAATACTCAAGCCTTGGGACATCAAATGTTATCAAGAGAAGGCCTTTTTTTTTGGTAAAGATTGTAATGTATTATAGTATGTGATTATAAGTAGCACTCAAATGTTGTAAAAGTATGGGAATGGGTTTGTAAACCTTTATAAGCTGTTAAATTATGTGTATGGTTGTATGATATCTCTTCCTGAGGTTGAGATATCTTATGATTATGTTGTGTGCTATTGGAGTGATCAAAGGATCACATGAAGTTATGGAAGTATGTGAAATGTATATAGAAGTGTATTTTTCTTATACAGGTTATTATCCAAATTTTGGGATAATACCCAGCATAATCATTATCCTACCGAAATTTTAGCATGAGGATTCCAAATTTCTGAATATGTAACACTGTTCGAATTTTTTTAAAAAACCCGTACTTTTATAAGGAAATGATTTTGACAAGAATATTTTATAACAAGTAATTAGAATAAGTGAGTTTGGATATCTTGATATGCATGCACGCCTTAGTCGGGCTCAGCGTCTAGACTGGGTAAACGGTGTCACATTTAGTGGTATTAGAGCTCCTGTTTAGGCATTTCTAGTAATATTTGGATGCTTTAAAGTCTAGAGTCTTCATCACATAGCTATTATATGTTGAGGCTTATCAATTGGTTTTCTTACCTACAGATACGATGATTGCTTCAACATAGGGTAGTGAAGATGAAGTCGAGAGTCATACTTTAACTATGGTAGCACCCGAGGCTATAAGAATGTGGTATACCAGTGTTCTACTAGTGTTCCTATAGGAGATGCTTCAGTTGTTGAGGCAAGCTATTGCTATTGCTCCTCCACCATTAGCACCATAGCCTAAGGCACCTTTAGCCCTCAAGAAGACCTACTTAGAGAGGGTGAAAAAGATAGGGGCGAAGGATTTCAATGTAGAATGCAAGATAGAGCTTGGAAAGGCAGAGTACTAGTTAGAACACACTAAGAAGATCATGAAATAGATATAGTGCACACAAGAAGAGAAGGTGATATTTGCCACTTCACTCCTATAAGAGGAGGCATCAAAGTGGTAGGAGGACCTCATTGAGTACAAGTCAGAGACCAAGTTACATGGGAGTTCTTCTTGGTTGAGTTCCATAAGAAATATATTACTAAAGACTATCTTGATAATAAGAGACAACAATTCATGGATTTTAAGCAAGACTATATGACCATAAGGGAGTATGAGAAGGAGTTTACCATGCTTAGTAGATATGCTAAGGACACTATCACCATAAAGGTAGACAAGTGCAAGACATTTGAAAAGGGTTTGCATGTTGAGATTAAGTCCCATATGGTGCCAATAAAGATAAGAGATTTTTACCAGTTGGTATCAATATACAAATTTATTAAGGGAGTAAAGAAAGAGAAGGAGTTTTACCAAAAGAAGAGATCAGTTGGTCTGGGAGCAGCTAACGCTGCTTCATAGTTAGGGAAGAAGTATACAAGTTTTCATTTTAGTCCTACTTAGTAGTCTTAAAAGCAAGGGTAGTCACAAAAACTAACACAGGCTGATAAAGGAAAATCTAGATATCAATAGTCACAAGCTACCTCCATAATAGGATTAGTGGGCAAGAGAAATTCAGTTCCTCAGTGTTAGACTTGTTTCATGTGGCATAAGGAAGAATGTTGGAAGAATGAGTCGAGTGTGTGCTTTGGATGTGGATAGCCGGGTCATTTTCACAAGGATTGTCCTAAGGGATAGAGATTAGGACTTGCACTTATTGAAGGGCAGAAAGGAAGTCGAGGAGAGAGAGCTGAAAGAGCTCATAGAGACAGATCAGAGCCTTGACATGAGCACAGAGCTCCTGCCTATCAATATGCCATTAGAGCTTGGGAGGATGCTGATGAGCTAGATGTCATAGCTAGTACTTTTCTCCTCTTCAACTCTACTATTTTAGCATTAATTGATCTAAGGTTTACACATTCATATATTTGCACATCACGGGCATGAGACTTGGGGTTAGTTTCAGAACCACTTGACTTAGAGATCATGGTTAGTAACACTATAGGTCATTGTCCTTTATGGATATAAGACCATCAGTTTGCTGCTGACTTGATAGAACTACCCTTCGATGATTTTGACTTGGTATTAGGAATGGACTGGTTGTCCAAATATCAAGCAATTTTGGATTGAAAGCATAATAGGTTGACTCTCTAAGCTGATAATTTTGATATCACAATTGTTAGAGAGCGAATGAACTTTTTGTCTAATATGATATCCACAGTTCCAGCTAGGTAGATGATGAGGAAAGGTTGTTAGGCATATCTTGCCAATGTATATAACACCAGAATAGAAGAACTATATATAAGTAGCACACCAAATGTGTCTAAGTTTATTGATGTCTTTCTAGAAGAATTACCGAGTTTGCCTTTAGAAAGGGAACTCGAGTTCAGTATTGAGGTTCTGCCTAGTACTGCTCCAATATTGATAGCTCTATATCGGATTGCACCACTAGAGTTGAAAGGATTAAAGCTTCAGTTGTAAGAACTGCTAGACAAGAGCTTTATTAGATTGAGTTTTTCACCATGGGGAGCACCGATTTTGTTTATTAAGAAGAAGGATGGTTCACTTCGATTATGTGTGGATAATCGATAGTTGAATAAAGTGACCATCAAGAATAAGTATCTACTATCATAGATCAATGATTTGTTTGATTAGCTTAGAGGAGCCAGAGTGTCATCTAAGATAGATTTGAGATTAGGATACTACTAGTTGAGAGTGAAGGAGATAGATGTGACAAAGACTGCTTTTAAGACAAGGTATCGTCACTATGAGTTTTTGGTAATGCCATTTGGGCTTACCAATGCTCTTGCAACATTCATAAACTTAATAAATAGAGTCTTTAGACCTTACCTTAATTAGTTTGTGGTAGTTTTCATATATGATATTCTAGTTTACACAAAGAACAAGGAAGATATGAATAACATATATAAATAGTTCTTCAGATTTTGAGAGAAGAAAAGCTCTATGCCAAGTTCAGTAAGAGTTTTGGTTGAGTGTAGTATCTTTCTTAGGACATATAATGTTAGCTGATGGTATTCGAGTGGATCCTAAGAAGATTAAAGTAGTGATGGAGTGGAAGCCACCTAGGAACACCACAGACATTAGGAGTTTCTTAGGGTTGGTAGGGTATTATAGATGATTTGCCAAAGGGTTTTCATTAATAGTAGCCCTATGACATATTTATTAAGGAAGGATGTCTAATTTGGTTAGGATGACAAGTGTTAAGAAAGCTTTAACAAGCTTAAGGCTATGTTGACAAAGGCTCCGATTCTTGTACAACTAGTTTCAGGGAAAGACTTTATGGTATTTAGTGATGTGTCTTACAATAGATTAGGGTGTGTTTTGACACAAGACGATAAGGTTGTTGCCTATGCTTTAAGATAATTGAAGCCACATGAGAATAATTACCCTACTCATGATTTAGAGCTTACAACCATTATGTTTGCTTTAAAAATCTAGAGACATTATCTGTATGGGAAGAAGTGCTATATCTACACGGATCACAAGAGTCTTAAGTATCTTCCTACATAGGAAGAGCTAAACTTAAGACAAAGGAGGTGGATGGAGTTGATCAAGGATTATGACTACCTGATTGATTACCATTTGGGGAAGCCTAATGTAGTGGTCAATACACTTATCAAAAAGCTCATGGCAGCCATAAGAGCTAAGAATGTCATAATACAGCTTACAATTGATAGTGCCTTATTAGCTAAGATACAAGTCAAGCCTAGTCTATTACAACAAGTAAAGGATTATTAAAGAGATGATCATAGATTGATGAGTGTTATAAGTGCTATCCAAGAGGGGAAGTCGACAGAATATGAGATTAAAAGAGATGGCTATTTGTACTATCATGATAGAATTTATGTACTAGATACAGAAGAGTTGAAGAAGCATATTCTACAAGAAGCTCACAATGCTCCCTATGCAATGCATCTTAGTACCACTAAAAAGTATTAGGTTTTAAAGCTTTCTTATTTATAGCTAGGCATAAAAAGGGATGTGTCAGGGTATATGGCCATATGCCTTACTTGTCAGTAGGTAAAGGTAGAACATCAAGTTCCTTCTGGGTTGCTTCATCCTACAGCAAATCCCAGAGTGGAAATGGGATAGAGTCACAATGGATTTCATGGTTAAGCTACCTATGATGAGGAATAAGTGTGATTTACTTCGAGTGGTTATAAATTGATTAACCAAGATTGCTTATTTTGTACCTATGAGAATGGACTACTACTTGGAGAAGCTACTAGAGCCTTATGTGGATGAGATAGTCAAAATGCCTTGAGTGCTATCTTCGATTATATCGGATCAAGATCCAAGGTTCACATTAAGGTTTTTAAAGAAACTCCATAATGCTTTAGGTACTCAGATAAGCTTTAATACATCATTCCATCCATAAACAAATAGACAATCTAAGAGAGTCATTCAAATTCTTGAGGATATGTTGAGGGGTTATACATTAGAGTTCAAGGGAAGTTGGGATCAATATTTGTCCTTAATTAAGTTTGCTTATAATAACAATCATCGAGTGAGTCTTGGCATGGAGTCTTTATAAGGCCATATACTGAAGAAAGTGTAGAACAACTTTATTTTGGAATGAGCTTAGTGAAACTAAGCTTATGGGGCCAAATTTAATACAAGATGCAAAAGAAAAGGTGAAGATCATTAGAGAGAGGTTAAAAATACCTTCAGACACACAGAAGTTCTATGCAAACATGAAAAGGAAAGAGTTGGAATATGAAGTGGGAAATAAGGTTTTTCTTAAGACTTTACCTTGGAAGAAGGTTTTGTGATTTAGAAAGAAAGGAAAGTTAAGTCCTAGTTATATTGGGCCATATAAGATTACAAAATATGTTTGGCTAGTAGCCTACAGACTAGCTTTACCTCTAGAGCTTTAGCAGATCTATGACATCTTTCATGTTTCAATGCTCAGGAGATATAGATTAGACCCCATGCATGTGTTAATGATGAAGGAGATTGAAGTTAATCTTGACCTGTCTTATGAAGAAGAACTTGTGAGAATTTTAGAGAGAGCAGTGAAGGAACTAAGGAATAAAATTGTACCTTTGGTGAAGGTTCTTTAGAAACATCACAAGATGGAAGAAGCTACTTAGGAGACAGAGGCACAAATGAAGGAATAATACCCATAATTATTTAAACCAGGTAATAAATTTAATGTCAAAGATGACATTTATTCAAGTGGGGAAGAAATGTAATGCCCTGAAAATCCTAACAATTATGAATAGTACTTTTCTCGGGATGAATATTATTTTTGAGACTAGAGGTACATTGAAGCTATCGAATGAAAGCATTAATTACTAAATAATTAATGGCAAAGTTTGATATCAATTCGAAGTCATTTGAGTGGTTAAAAATGCTAAGAAAATTTTTATGACTATGTGTTAGGAATAGTGACCAATGCAAAGTTGAATCATAAATTATTTTCAAAGTTGCTTAGAAAATTCCAAAACTTATATGACTCAATACTTAAAATTCTAATGAGCCTAATGGCACTTAAATTAGAATTTTTGGATATTAGGAAGTAATTTTTCAAAAATCATGTAACATGAAAAATAGTGTATTTAATCCGTTTTTCTCATTTTTTTAGCTCCAATTTTTAGAGGAGTGTGGGTCATAGTAAAAGTGAATTATTAAATAAAAATGCCAATTAATTATATATGGAAAAAGAAGGAAATTTGGAGAAAAAAGGAAGGAGGAAATACATAATTTTTGAAAAAGTATAAATAGTCAAATTTAAAAGAAAAAGTCAACATTTTCATTTTCCCTCCCACCTTCCTCTATCCTCTGTTATTCTCCCATTTTTACTCTATTCCTCTTCCATTAAATACCAATCTCCTCTAGTACTAAATCACTTTTAAGGAGCCTCCACACGTCTAAACATCCTTAGGAATTGAAATATCCGAAGGAAAATACTTGAATTTTCTAATTTTTTAATCCCGTGAATAGTGACACACTTTGGTTCAGGTAAGATTTTTTGGCTTTGGTTATTTTTCCTAGGTTATAAGGGTGCCCAAGAGAGGTTCTATAGTTTACATTTATTTTTGAAGCACAGGTTGATTTATTACAATTTCTTAAAGTTTTTCAATTTATGTTAAGGGTTTCTGAATTGAATCGTGATAAAGGCAAATCACAAGTGTAAATGAGCCTCAGGGTTCCTCTTCAAGCACCTTGGTATGTGTAATCAAAATAGAATGTGTAATTTTGGTTGTAAACATTAAAATTCCATAATGTGCCTATTATGTCATAAATGCTCATAATTGTGTAATGCCATGAATTTGATGTATTTAGTGGGTTATATGACTTGTATAATATATTTCTATGTGTTAGAAATGATGATAATTGATTGTGATCAAGTGGATGTATAAAATGTGCTTAATGTATCCAATTATGCCCAATATGGAATAATAATATGGTTAAATGGCTAAGAGTAGTATTTGAGCCTAATTATGCATAAATTAGAGTATGTTGATATATTTCACATATCTATGAGTGAATAGAATAAAGAGAATACATTAGAAATGGAAAATGCTTAAATTATGCTTTATTAAGATATATGTGCACATTATAGAAAAATGACTCGAAATAAGCTTATATGCATTGTTTTATGATAATAAGCATGCTTTATGTGAGTTGTCTTATGTTTTAAAGTTTATAGGCTAGTTGTGATTGTTCTTCATGTGTTGGCTAAATAAAACATAATGCCATATATAAGTGTGGTTATTTTGCTTGAATTGCTCTAGTATAGCCATAAATGTGCTATATCTATGTGCATCATGGAAAATGATAGATTAATGCATGGCATTGAGTTTTAAATCATGAACTATGATGAAATAAAGGTATTTTGGGTGTTAGAAGAGGATAAAATGTTATTTGAGGTTTTACATTATGGATGGCCGAATGACTTGAAATGCAAACATTGTGTGCGTTGTATATTGGCATGAATAAAATAATGAACAAGGATGTGTTTCCCTAGTGGCCAAATGGCATAAAGGGCATGAACTTGTAATTCTTATGAGATGAACACTAATTAGGTGTATGTGAAGGTTGTATTTAAGCTTAATTCGAGTGTTGGCTGAAAGGCAATAGAGAGTGAATGTGTAAGCAAATACATGACATGTGATAAAGTGTGTGTATATATGTTTTCTTCATTGTTATTGATTATGAACATAAATGTTAACATATAAGTAATGAAGTTTTGGACTAAATTATGTTCTAAAATCGAGATAAACTTAAAAGTGTTATTTAGCACTAGTTATGCCATATTATGAGTAAATTTATGAATAATGAGGCATAAAGTGTCTTAAATGGACTTATGGCCTCAAATGAATGTGTATGTGAATAATACATATTAGTAAACCATTAATGAGATGGAAATGGTGTTTGGATGTGTGTATGGCACAAATATGGCTTAAAGTACATAAAAGGGCTTATAGTTGCTAAAATGATGTTTTTAATGAATTAAGCAGTTTTAGTCAATCAATGGCTAAAATAAGTAAGTTAAAAGTGATTTAAGCTTGCATAATGAGGTGAAACTAAAATTTAACGACTTTAACCCATAAGATGCAAAAACATAGGATGAATAGGTTAACCGGTCAGCTAAAAGATATAGCAGCTACTAAGGCACTTCCTGCCTAAATAATGATCTAAGGGTTCATTTTTAGTCTTACCCACGGATTTATATTTAGGTCTTTAGATTTGTATGGGTGCAACCATTGAAAGGTTTCGTAATGGGCTACTGCATAATTTTATGTGGGTGCAGCCATTGAAAGGGCCTATAAAGGGCATTGTAAAATTTTATGCTGGTGCAGTAGTCGAAAGGTCTAAAATATGGGCCGCTGCACATTTCTTGATCCCATTATCCATAGGTGTGAGGTTATCTAAGATGGGTTTAATTTAATAAGGCAAACCATTAAACCAACCTATAAAGATATTTCATGATAGCTAATATGACAGTTAGTGTATATATGAATTGATAATGGCTCAATTTGATGATTGGTTGGTTTTAAATGCTTGTTTTCCATATATATGTGATATGGATGCTTATATGCATGATGTATGTCATTTGGTCATAAACATAGTATATTAACATCTGCATGAGCATTATGAATTATGTGGTCGATTTATGTATAGAAATGAATTGTATATACATATGGTATGTTAAATGCTTTAATAGCACATGTTGTTTCAATTAAACCACTAAGCATTGGCTTAGTGCATTGTTTGTTTACGATGCGTAAGTGAGAAGACTTTTTGATACTCAAGCCTCTGGATATCAAGTATTTTCAATAGAAGGCCTTTCTTTTGTTAAAGATTGTTATGTATTATAGAATGTGATGTATATGTAGCACTCAAATGTTGTAGAAGTATAGGAATGGGTCTAAATTGTATTTAGAGGTTTTATTTTTGGATTTCAAAGTTTGTAAACCTTTATAAGCTATTAAATTGTGTTTATGGTTATATGATATCTCTTCATGAGGTTAAGATATCTTGAGATTGTGTTTTGTGCCATTGGAGTGATTAGAGGATCATATGAAGTTGTAGAAGTTTGTGAAATGTATATAGAAGTGTATTTTTCTTCCCTATGTTACTATTTAAAATTTGGGATAGTGCCCATTATAGTCATTATGCTATCAAAATTTTAGCTTGAAAATTCCAAATTTCTGAACATGTAACATTGTCTGAAAATTTTTTTGAAAATCTGTATTTTTAAAAGTAAAATATTTTGATTAGAATGCTTTATAACAAGTAATCGGAATAAGCGAGTTTGGATATCTTGATATACATGCACATCTTAGTTGGGCTCGATTACTGGCAAGCATTTGGACTGGGTTAGGGGTGCCACATTTAGTGGTATTAGAGCTCTAGTTTAGGTATTCCTAGTAACATTTGAGTGCTTCAGAGTTTAGAGTCTACATCACATAACTATTAGATGCTGAGGGTTATCAATTTGTTTTCTTACCTACAGATATAATGAGTGCTTTAGCGTAGGGTTGTGAGGATGAAGTCGAGAGTCATACTATGACCACGATAGCACTGGAGGCCATAAGAATAGGGGTCTACATTTGTTAGTGTAGTAGGATATGTAACATCCACAGGATAGGTTCCACTAATGTTCCTATAGGAGATGCTTTAGTTGTTGAGGCAAGCTACTACTATTGCTCCTTCAGCACTAACACCGTAGCTTGAGGTACCTTTAGCCCTCCAAAAGACCTACTTAGAGAGGTCGAAGAAGATGGGGGTGACGGATTTCAAAGTAGAAGGCAAGACAAATCTTGGGAGGTTGAAGTACTTGTTGGACCGCACTGTAACAACCCCCACCTATTCCCGAAGGAAATAGACAAAAGGTACTACTTCCCGAAGGTCACTGATCCTTGGATTTCCTTAGGAACCATTCATTTAACACCTATGTCACTTTAACCATCTTTGACCTAACTTGTCCATTTAGTGTCTATTAATGTATAACCTTTGATTACTACCTATTTTAGTATGATAAAAGTCCAAATTATGCATGTTATCCATTTACAGAAAATTGGGCAACATAACGGTTACTCGGGTGAAAGACCAAAAATTTTCCTACAAGAACAAAACTTTTATAATCATTCATAAGCTACATCTAACTTTTAGACCCTTTTGGTCCCCTAAACATCCTCATCATCACACAAAACACATAGGGTCTCAGGACCCATAGACATCTAACAGACAAGCATATATATATATATATATATATATATATATATATATATATATATATACATAAAGAGATAGATATATTAAAACAGAGGTGTATACAAACAATTAGTT
>CANXYI010697164.1:0-13926 GCA_948208565.1 Hura crepitans
TTATAAAAGCTTTTCATCGAAAGGTATGTGCAAACCATGGTTCCTAAGTCTATGTGGACCTAGGGTTTGGGTTCACCTTGGCAGTTTATAGGCTTTGAGCCTAGTTTTAGGTCATTTTTATGTTAGTCCGTGCGAACCTTATGGCAATAAATCTGTGTAGACTTGCACTATGATGATTTGTACAAACCATGGATTTAGGTTTCATGCCTTACTACTTAGGCTTGTCTCTAGCTATCATCATAAGCCTAAATAAGTGAAGGAATATATACATAATTTTGACAAAGTATCACATAAAATTAAATGTAATTAGACATTACAACATACATATTCAAATTTACTAAATAAAATTATATTATTAATTATTTATTTAACTTTATAATCTCTCTATCTTTTAAATTTACCATAGTAATATTTGGGCCTATTATAATCTCTCGATCTTTTAACTTTGCCATATATATTAATGTCTAATTACATTTAATTTTAATGAAGTATTTTTATTGAGGTGAATGTTATATATAAACATTAGATTGTTAGTAGATGTCCAGATTAATGTCATCTATTTTAGTAATAATGAGTATGTTTTGAAATGTTAATTATATTATGTTTCATGATTTATTTTATGTTGGATTTATATGTATATAATTTTACTTGGAATTATTTCGAATGTGTGAGCACCATTAAGTCATACATCGACTTAGCATGTTAGTTTTTCAATGTGTATGTTTAAAGTCAATTTATCTATCCTTGGATCCATCGTCATCAAATCAACTCACTTTATTAAGCTTGAAGGTAGATATCTTTCGAAGAACTATTTTTGTTAAATCTTTTGGCTTATATATATTTTTATTTGTATATGATGTATAAACCATAACATTGAAACTTAGTATTTATACAAGAATGTGAAGTTTATGGTTTGTCAAAGTTTCAAGTTATATCCATGGTATACCTTGATTTGAGAAATGGATGATGATGATTAAAGTGTATATTGATGACTAAATTTTATTTGGAGTGATGTGGGGTTATAGTTGGTGTATTAAAAGTGTTTTTGAGTTTTATTTATAAGAGGAGAATGTTATATTTTTAAGGGAAACTTTGTCAAAATTTTGATAAATTGATTAGTATTGAATAAGGGTGTTATGCTTATAATTTCATTCTAACTATAATATCATAAGTAAAGTAATTAGCACAGCATATGTGATCCATAAAACTAAATATTATTGTATTTTAGTTAAAGAATTTTTTTTGTAATTTACTTTAAAGTATAAGATTATTTTTGTTTAAAATTTTTCTCTCACACTTCTAAATTTATTAGATCATATATATTTACTCCAATGTGATTTGCCTTAAGTTTTATTGATTTATGAACTTTATACATATATTTGAATTTTTCAGAAAAAAAAAAGAAGAATAAGTGCATTTTAGTAATTTTCTCATTAGGTTTTTAGCAAGCATATTTCGAATTCCAAATTATAACTATGTTTTATTAATTCCTTTAACTTAGCTTTTTTATTTTTGTATACCCATAACTCAATTTATTTATTTATTTATTTTATTGAAATATCCTAAAATTCAACCTTAATAAATTGAAAGGGAAAAAGTGTTGAAGGTTGGATCTCTAAGTCCTTCTAGATTAATTATATGTTGTGCAAGACATTTAAGAATGTTGAGATATGTGTCATCGGTTATCGTATATTTGTAGCCTAATAATTAAATATCTTTCAGTTATTGTATATTTGCAACCTAACAATTAATATTCTTTTACTTTCGAAAGGATACCTACAGGAGTGTATTGTTAAATGTGGTTATAAGTAACGACGGCATTCTCAACTTGTACAAAACCCATCATTTAGCTTGAGTGTTAAAAAATTTGATTTATTCTAGGTGAGGCAAAAGAACTAAATCTAAAAATCTCCATTTTTTCTTATCCATTATAACCATATTAGTCTTTTAAAAATAGGAGGAATGCACTATTGGCAGTAAGTAGGCTTTTATTTGCTATATGCAGTTAAAAACAATTCTTGCATTTTATTGCTAGGGATCTAGGTATTTTGTTAACAGTTGTTTTTCTTTTATGATTTTAGATTGCCAAATTTCTTCTCCATAACCATGAATAATGAGCAGATAATTTGTTAGATACCAAAAATAGGATAAGAAACCAACAAAACACAAATTTGAATATTATACCTTCTAATAGTATTCTCAAGGCTAAAATTGAAATACACTTTCCAAACACTAATTTTGAAAGATGCAACACTCTCAGGGATACACTCCTTTGAGCCTCCTCTAGGTCTCATAGGATAGAGGGTACATTTTCATTTTTTAGCTCGCCAATCATTCTACCACCTATTGCCCTATTTTCCAAAAATTTGTATGCCATAGAGAACATACTTCTAAGTGTAGAGAGCGCAAGCTCCCAAAAGAAAACCCTTGACACTACTCCAAGAATTGTTGAAGTAGACAAGATTTAGGATTGCAAGATAAAGCCCCATTTAAATATTAATGGAAATTGCTAACTTTATTTTGTTATTTTGGTTGAAGATCATGGGTTAACTACTAGCTTTTTTTCTTGGGTTCTTTATATGCAATTAAGTGGTTTTTAATTGTTGTTGTTGTTGTTAAGATACCTAATGCTGCCTCTTTATATGTATATAGATATATGAAAGTCTATATATCATTCATATAGGGGCCTAATAATGTTAATTTTTTTATTAAAATGTTATTAATATTAAAACTTAATGGTTCACTACTTTAATGTATATTGCATATGTCACATCGTGACTTTTGGCATATTTTTTTCAATTGGATAGAATTGAAGAAAAAGTAATAAATGATGTAGACATATGGATTGAGTAGAGTTGGTTGGTGTGAACAACAGAATGAAAAATAATTAAATGGAAAAATCATAAATATGTAAGACGACCATGGCAAATTTGAAAAAGTGAATTTGGAGGTCCACAAATAAGTGAAAAACATGAATGTGGTATAAGAGAAAGATGAAAATGTGAAAAGAATGAAGTTTGAGAGATGGTCCTAATGAATAGTGACATTAGGCCATGAATAGTACATCATGGGCCCCATTTGAGTTTATCATACCAAGAGGTACTACAAATTATTTGATGAATTATGGTGCAATTTGAGAAGTATTTAAGGCCATAAATGGTTAAAAATAAAAAATGAAATCTATATTACAGTCTACAATGAATAATAAATCATTTAAAGTTGAACCAAAAATTCAGAAAATATGCTTAAAAAAATTCAAAACTGGCACATCCTAAAATAATTCGAGGAATATGAAAATCATGTGACTTGAATTTTTACAACATACGAACTATTAGAAAAAAAATGGGGAAATAAATTAAATTAAATGAATATTTATGGAAAATATGGTGAAAATTATGTGTAAGGAGCAAAATGAGCCATTAGATCAAATAGTAGCAGGGAACATCATGGCCATCCAAGTGCAATAGGGACTAATTGAGGTGGAAATGATTAAATAATATTTTAAAGCCAATTACGCATTGAATAAATCCGACCATCCATATGTAAATGCTTTCTTTTGAACTTAGCCATCCATCCCATATATAAATACATGAATAATAATAAAATATTGATTTGCTTTTAGCCAACATCCTCCCTCAAAAATCTTCTCCATGGTTAAAATTCCCACTCTCGCACCATCCCAAAATCTTACTTAAACCCATCATAAAATTATATTTATGCTATAGTAGATTGAAAGCTCTCTATCTTTATCACATTAGCTTCCCTAATTTACATGAAACAAGGAAAGAATTAGAAGGGAAAAAAAAAAAGAAGAAAGTTATCAAAGCTTAAGTCATTCAATAATAAATATAAGTGTTCTTCCACCTTGATGATTTTTATAAGTGACTTTAGAAGTTATTAATGAATATTTATAAATCAATTTAGAGTTTTATAATTAATAGCATTTTTCATTGATTTTTATATAAGGAGAATGGTTATAGAAGATGAAGGATAGATGAGGAGGTGATGAAATTAAAGAGGTATAAATAAAGAAATGATGGACTAAAGCTTGGAAAGAGGTATATGTATCCTAATACTATGGAACTTATATGTGTAATCAAATTTTCATGAATTTAGCAAGTAGTTACATTATGTGAAATATGGATTTTTATATTATGATGCAATTGGTCAATTAAATGGTTTGGTTATATGACTAGGATTAAGTTATTTGATATGAGTATATTAAAACTAAGAAAATAAATATGGTACCTTAAATTCTAAATAAGGCCGAAATGTATATGTAAAAAGAAATAATAGACAAATGTTAGTTTATTGAATTAAGTAGGTTAATTAGTATCATAAACTACGATAGGATTTAGAAATATTAGTATACAGAAGAATGAACACATTTAGTTAGTATTTCTATGTTGGGCCGAAATTGACACTTGGGAAGTGAAGAGATATTTTTGTACTATAATTAGTTATTGGTATGTAAAATGCATGAATGTATGTGTTAGTGTGAAATTGCATCTAAATTTAGTATGTATATGTACATATTTATATAAATAAGAAATCAAATAAGGTATTGTGTGAAACATAAAGAAGCTAAGGTGCATTATTAAGAATAGGAAATTAAGTACACAATTAAGAAAGTGATATAATTTATATAATAAGAAGTAAGGTTAGAGATGACAAGAAATAGAATTAAATAAAGAAATAAAGTTGTTATGAAAATAGTTAATTGGACTAAAATAAATATAGTTAGAAATATTAAAGGAATATTTAGAACATTATTAAAAATAAGGAAATAAAATAAGAAAAATGCAGGCATTTGAAATAGTTATAAAATTAATTAAAAGTAGATAAATGCTAAAAGAAATAAATGTGAAATATAAATATGTATGTGCAAATAAATAATTATGTCTAAGTAAAATAAATTAAGTTAATTATGTGGAAATGAAGGAAAATAAAGTAAGAGACTTATGTGTATATATAAAAGAATAGGAAATTGATATAATAATAATAATGATAATATTAGTGAAAAGGGATAATGTATTATACTTAGGAAATTAAATTAAATAATGTATACAAAATTAATTACTAAGAATTAAAATAGGATTTATAGTATAATGAAAGGAATTATATGGACTAATTAATTCAAATAAAATATAATCGTTACAAATTATAATCCTTAAAAATTAAGAATAATAAAAAAATAAAATAAGATGATAAATGAATCATAAATAGAGAAAGATTACAAAATAAACATTTTGGTCAATATAAATAGTTGAAATAAACAATGAATACCCTAAGGAATTAAGGACATTAGCAAGGTATGGCAATTTATATATGAAGTAATAGGTAGTATATAAATAATATGTAATAAAATAAAGGGTAATAGTACAATGTTAAAAAGGGTAATTTAAGGAAATTGATTTAAAAGCTTTATGGGTGCGTAGGTGAACAAAAAGAACTCCAATTCATGAAATGTAAGTAGCAAAACATAGTGATGAAGTGAATTATGAATAATATGGAATATGGTATGAATTTGAATATATGAATGTGTTCATAATAGGTATAAGTAAACATGTTATGATAATGATTTACGAAGTTGTACTTATATGTTCATAGGAGCAAAATATAATATTGATGTTCATTATGAATATTGATATGATTCAATTTTGTATAATGTTTCAATGGCATGAAATTAATTAGAAAAAGAATGTAATGAGAATTGATAATAGCCCATATGTGTTAGACAACCTAAACTAGATAGTTTGATCAATTAACTAGGGATAAATAGCAACTACTAAGGTACTTCAATACCATTTTATACTAGTGCAATAGCAGTAAGGTCTAATTGGGCCATTGCACATACATACATTGCAGATATATATTTTATGCCAGTGCAGTAGCAATAAGGTCACTGCACAATTTCATATAGGTGTAGTGGCAATAAGGTCTAGTAAGGCCACTACACATACATTTCATGCTAGTGCAGTGGACATAAGGTCCAAAATATGGGCCATTACACACTTGATGAGCCTCTATAGTCGACATCTTATTATCTAATATAGAGATTGTGTTTATCAAATATGGGCTAAAATAAGTAAATGGTGAGATTAAAGGCTATTAATATATTAAAATGAATAAAATGAGTAATATAGAACAATGGTAAGATACTATGAGTAATTCTTGATATGAGTTATAAGGAATAGATTCCATCATGGAAATATATAGTTATAAAATAATAAAGATACTACTAAGTTGAGTATTATATGTGACATGTGATTAGTAAAGTATTAAGAATGAACTCAATAATTAACTGTTGGCATATAAACATATATGAACAATAAAAAGAAAAAAATTAGGAAAGTGTAACATTATAAAAATGAGCATATTGTAAAATAGAGAAAGAATATGGAATCCATAGTTAAAAGTAAGATAAGATATGATTAGATGTATATCTATGTAGACAAATGAAAATGGTATGACAAAGTATAATGTATGGAAATACAAAAATGATAAAAATTATTTAAGAAGCACATATATACACATAAGGACATAGGCACATGAAAGCAAATAAGGAAATTCATAATTACTTTAGGGAATATAGACATATTACTGAATAATAGTATAACATGTAAGATTCATGTTATAAAAATACATCACTGAGCAATTATGCTTAGTGCATTGGCTTTTACTAATGTGTAGATTGTAATTGAGTCGAGAGAGGTAGCAAATCAAGTCACGACAATGATAGGAATTGATATGATAACTGAATAGATAAGATGTGACACCCTCTACCACATCCGATTATCGGACCCAAATAATGAGTGGCATGTCTACCAATATACGAACTACTTTATAAGAAATATCTATTTAAATTAGAACTTTTCATTAATTACAATATTCATTTCAAGTTTAAGTTGTAAAAATGGTGAAAAATCAAAAACATGTTTTACAAGGCATACTAATAGGGTCATCATGTCAAAAATCTAGTAACATAATAGTTATACCGAGACACTATCCCAAATAGCAACCTATCAAAAATAACACTTTTATAATATCTCAACACATCCCTACAACTTCTAAGTCCATCTAACCCTTCATCAAAACATCACAAAGAAACATTTTGCAACAC
The DNA here is from genome assembly GCA_948208565.1 of Hura crepitans. NCBI lineage: Eukaryota > Viridiplantae > Streptophyta > Magnoliopsida > Malpighiales > Euphorbiaceae > Hura > Hura crepitans. Next base: position 7,124 of record CANXYI010697164.1, read on the forward strand.
AACACAACATAAGCATTCGGTTTCATAAAAGCCTTTACAGAAAGTTTAAAAGTTATAAGTTTTACAAAACATGAATCCAAAATATAGATTAGGCCCAATTCCACATTTCTACATAAAAGTGTTATCATTATATTTACATCACTACAATTATACAAAATGAAATCAAAATACCTCAATAGATGGTGGCTTTTTAATCTCATATGATACTGAGGCTTTGACTCTAATCTACATTCTTTTAACTTATGCATTGCAAAAAGAAACATGATGTGTTAAGCTTTCGCTTAGTGGTGAATCCAACATAATATATGCTTTTTGTCAAGCAACATGCAATGTACATGTAGTTTACATCTTTAAAACAACATGGTGATAATTACAACCATAAATTGTAACAACCTCAACATAATTTAATTAAATACATTTTACATGCTGAGACAATCATAATTAACATTATAGTATAATATCATAACTAACATCTTAAAGATGCATTAGAAACATGATGTAGATAATTTAAACTTTTTACTAGTATTTATTAAAATTACATACCTATACTTATAAGATAACAAACCAAACTAAATAACGGGACTACAATATGCCTAAAGGCCTAAGATAATTATACTTACAAGTATCCAAGATAATTACACCCGAAGGTGCCTAAGATAATGTACCTGTAGGTACCCAAGATAATTACATCCAAATGTGCCCAAAATAAGTGCACCCAAAAGTACCAAGCAGCTGCTCTATATTCCCTAGTTGATTTATCAATCTATCTAACCTAGGTTGTCTAAAAGTATAGGTATTTAATACTTTATTCTTAATATGACCAAATTAATCATGCTTATATACACACCTTACTCAATATTTCATATAATCCAATTGACACAATTATTTGCAACATATTTATCTCAAATATGCTATATAGTTATAAAGCTCTCATAATATTCAAACATTAAAATGATGTATAAGGCCATTCAGCAAAACCAAATTAAGGCCTCATATGTACTTTTCCTTTTTAATCATACTTAAGTGTATGACAACCATAACAAGCACATTAAATTCTTAAAATTCATTATGCTAGCTAACATCAACATCTTAATTATTTTTTATGTAAATTATGCACACACATACACTTAGGCTATATTAACAAAACCACAATTCATACCTTACATAAACTCAAAGTACTGAGATTTTAGCTATAGAAATTTTCAGCCAAGATTAAAGTTCCAACTTAAAAGTATTAATCACATTTCCTCACTTACATATCTATCACAACCTTAACATAATAAGCTATTAACATTATACACAACATCATGAAAATTTTGGCCATACAAATTCCAAAATCATCATTAAAATTCTACTATATATATATATTAACCACTCTATAAGCACAACATCTCAACATTTCACCTAACATACATGAATTAATGACTTACACTCATCCATAAGCATGTTTTGGCCACCACTAATAAGCACACTATCATCGCTCAATCATCCACATTTTACTCAATTTCACATCATTCTCAAACATACATAATGCATTTAATCACCACACATTAACTACACAAATACACATTTATTACATAATGCCAAAATAAAATAAATGGCTCCAAAAATAAATTTACATAAATATTAGTTTGGATTCACAAACCAAAAACCATAAGGCACCATTTTGACACCTCTAGACTTTTTCCTTTCCCTTCGAGCTTTTTAATTTTTTGATTCTACATATACAATTATAGGCTTATTTTAAAAAATTTATAATAAACCAAATATAGCTTTGAAATTAAAATAATCATATATACGTGTTCTTGGGCACCCGCAAAGTCTAGAAAAAATACCAAAACTGAAAAAAAAAATAGTCGAATCAAAAATTAGTCATTATTTACCCTTACCTTAAAACTTTAAAATCTCTTATTTAATCCATTATCCCAAGCTTCTATCATGTTAAAATCATTCATTTCATTATGTATTTATGTTTAACAATGGAAATTTAGGGCAACTATAGTGGAGGATTGAAGAAAAAAAAGGTGGAAAAGGCTTTCAAGGTGGTGTCGACTTAGAGAAAGAAAGGGGAAAGAATGGGGCTGAAGTGAATAGTGCTTTTAGCCTCAAAAAGTCCCTTTTTATATGCTCTTAAATGTGTGGCTAAGATTAGTTTTGTTATGATCAAAGGCCCACATTTAATCTCTCTTAAAAACCCCTTCTAAAAATTATTTTTCACCATTTAACCATTAATTATCACCTCTTAAAAGTCTAATAATATTTAAAAATATTATTCTTGAACCCTATAAAAATTCACATTCAAAAAACTTGAAAATTTGATAAAAATGTAATTAATAAACTTAGCCTGATTTAGTAAAAATACTTCCTAATATTTAAAAATTCCAATTCTAGTGCCATTGGACTATTTGTAATTTTTAATTATCAAGTTTTATCGATCCCATATTGTTTTGAGCAAAAATTAATTTATTTTATGGTTCAGCTTTGCCTATGGCACTATTCAGAGGACACTATCATAAAATCTTCTTTTGCATTTTTAACCATCCAAATGACTTTGGATTGGCTTTAAACTTTTTCAAAATTATTTTATGATTAATACTTCCTAGTGGTGTAATTAGTGTGACTCGAGTTTCGAAAAACATTATTCATCTTAAGAAGTGCTATTCATGAATGTCGAGATTTTCGGAACGTTACACTACTTCCCCTTTTAAAAGAAATTTTATCCTTAAAATTACCTAGATTAAAGAGGTGCAAATGTTTTTCCTTCATTTAAACTTCACTTTCCCATGTTGTTTCTTCTATGCCGTGATGTCACCATAGAACCTTCACTAAAGGCATGATTTTATTTTGCAACTCCTTAACCTCTCAAGCAAAGATGCTCACTGGAACTTTTTTCTATGGCAAATCTGGTCATATCTCTGCTTCTTCAACTGACAGTACATGTGTTGATGTGGAGTTTCTTCTAAAATTTTGATGTAAACTTGGGGCTCCTGTTAGAAATGATAGAAGATGGCACCCCATGTAACCGAACTATCTCATTTATATATAGCTTTGCCAACTTCTTCAAAGATAAATCCATCCTCACTAGAATGAAGTGTGCTGACTTGGTCAATCTGTCTACCCTAACCCATATAGAGTCACATTTGCTTCTAGTAATTAGCAACCCAATTATGAAATCCATGGTGACCTTGTCCTATTTCTATTATAGTATTGCTATAAGATGAAGTAACCTAGATAAAACTTAATGCCCGACCTTAACTTACTTACAAGTAAGGCATCTAGTCACAAAATTAGCTACGTCTCTCTTTATGTGCGACCACTAATAGACTGTCTTTAAATCTTGATACATCTTGGTACTACTAGGATGCATAATATATGAAGCATTATAAGCTTTTTACAAGATCTATTATCTCAAGTCCTCACTATCAAACACACACAAACAGTCATGATAATATAGATAACTATTATCCTTAATTTGATACTCAGCGGGCTTCCCCTCTTAAATCATACTTATTACATTTTGAAATCTTTGATCATCCTTCTGAGCATCCCTAACTTGCTATAACAAACTCAACTTAACTTGAAGCTTGCTAACAAACCCGTATAATCATGCATTTTTAAACTAACATTCATCACCTTTAAGGCTGATATAAGCTTCTTGCTCGAAGCATCTACCACAACATTTTCCTTTCTTAGATGATAGTCAATAAGGCATTCATCATCTTTTATTAACTCCATCCATCTCTTATGTCTTAAATTTAACTCCTTCTAAGTGGGAAGATATTTTAAACTCTTATGGTTAGTGTAGATATAGCACCTCTCTCCATATAGATAATACCTTTAAATCTTGAAAGCAAACACAATTGTTTCTAATTCCAAATCATGAGTAAGGTAGTTTTTCCCATTAGGTTTTAACTATCTTAAAGCATAGGCTACCTTACCTTCCTACATGAGTACATACCCTAACCCATTTAAGGAAGTGTCACTATAAATGGTGAACTCTTTCCCTAATACTAGTTGTATTAAGATAAGAGCCTATATCAATATACTCTTAAGTTTATCAAAATTCTCCTAGCACATGTTATCCCACACAAACTTAGCATTCTTCTTTAGAAAGCATGTCATACAGGCTACAATCAGAGAAAATCCCTTAACAAACCTCACGTAATAACCTACCAAACCTAAGAAACTTCTGATCTTTGTAGTATTCCTAGGCGGCTTCCACTCTATCATAGCCTTAACCTTGTCGGGATCTACCCTAATACCCTCTGCTGAAGCTATATGTCTTAAAAATGATACTTCCTCTAGCCAAAACTCACACTTATTGAGCTTAGCATAGAGTTTCCAATCCTTTAATAATGGTAAAACAATCCTTAGATACTTAGCAAGATTATTCCGATTCTTTGAATACATAAGAATGTCATCAATAAAAACCACCATGAACTGATCTAAGAATGGCCTAAAGATATGATTCATAATATCCATAAATGTCACTGATGCATTGGTTAATCCAAATAGCATCACCAAGAATTCATAATGGTCATACCTTATCCTAAAGGTGGTCTTATATACATCTACCACCTTTACCCTTAGTTGATAATACCTATATCTAAAATAAATCTTAGAGAAGACACCAACACCTCTAAGTTGATCAAACATATCATTGATTCATGGTAAAGGGTACTTGTTCTTAATGGTGACCTTATTCAACTATTTATAGTCAACACAAAACCTCAAGGAACTATCCTTTTTCTTGACAAATAGAACTAGTGCTCCCCAGCATGAAACACTAGATCTGATAAAACCCTTATCTAAAAGCTCTTGCAAATACATCAATACTAAACTCTAGCTCCCTTTCTGATGGCAACACAAGTAGCTCTTCTAGAAAAGCATCTTTAAACTTTGATACAATAGGTATCTTACTTGCATTAGGCTCTTCCTTACTAGTGTCAATCACATGAGCTAAATATGCTTGACAACCCTTTCTTATTATTTTTCTAGCCACAACTGTATAAATAACATTGGACATATAATTTGATCTTTCACCCATAACTGTCACTTTTATGCCATCACTTGCTTAAAGCGTGATCCACTTCTTTCTGCAATCCACAATTGCATAATACTTGGACAACTAATCTATGCCCAAGATAAGATTGAACTCATTGAATGGTAACATAATAAGGTAGGTAGAAAAAGAATGCCTTTGTACTGACAAAGGATAATCTCTACAAACTTTATCAATAATGACATGCTACCCTATCATATTACTAACCATAAGCTTAATATCAAACTTGTCTGACACTAAACCCTAATCTAAAGCCCTTGTAGTGTAAATATAAGAGTTTGTAGACCTTAGGTCTATAAGTGCTAAAGCAAGTAAATCAAAAAGTTAAATTATACTCGATATAACATTTGGTGCACCCACATCTACTCTAGCCCGAAAGGCGTACTGCCTAGATGGAGCTCTGCTCTTTGACTTGTCCTTCTGTCTACCTTCAGCTCAATCTCTAGTATCTTTCTAATCTCTCTTTTGAGATAAATCTACATGCTTCTTGGGACATTCCCACCATATGCAACCTTTAGAGCTGCAGCCCTAACATACTTCTAGTAATGTCTTCTAAAATATGCCCAAATGCTTCCTATTGTAGTGCTCACACTAAAGCCAAAGGACACTACCAACTATAAATCTAGAAGCACTTGAAGTCTGAGTTCATTACCCAAACTGTGCTTTAGACCCTTGTCCTAACTTTTAAGTCTATGGTTACTTGGACTGTTCACTCTTCTATCTCTTGTCAGATGCAAATACTAAACTGCCCTAACCTTTCCTAAAGGACCTCTTTGTAACATCTAAGACTACTTTGATAAGTTACAATCATTTAAGCACGTAATTAAGGCAAATTAAGGTAATCAATTGTTAAGTGACATTAAAAAGAAAATTTATTTATGATTAGGAGCATGGTTGAAATACAAAATAAATTTTCAAATAAAAGAGACATAAGACAATTAAAGATGAATGCAAATGCATATGTGTGTGTGTGTGTGTGCATAAAATAAAAAATAAGGATTAAAGTATTTGATTTATTATATAGGAGGGTTAATTGTAAAACTAATTAACATAGAAGATTGAAAAGGAAATAGGGATGGTAGTCAGTTTAACTAGAAGACTAGAATCTTTAAGACAAAAATAGAAAAGTAGAGAAGAAGGACTAAAACACTAAGAAGAAGAAAATTCCAACTCTCCACTCTGTAATTTTCCATCTAAAATTATTAAGTGCCAAAAGAATCCCTTCTTCCTTGCTCTCTAAAATCGAAGAGGATGAATGACAGGGGAGGAAAAGAAGGTTGCCAGCTAAATATAAGCTGGCTCAACCTTTAAATTTGATTCAAAAAGAGCTAATTATAGAGTTAAAAATGGAATTACATAGGCTAAAGTGAATTACAAGGGGAATGGCATTAGTGAAGACAATTATTGTCAACTACATTTTAAATTGAAATGAGAGACAAAATTAAAGTGTTTTTTAGGCTAAAATGACAAGTTAAAGGAGCAAGGTATGTAGAGAAAGGTGTAAAGTTGATGCATATAGAGGAAAAGGTGGATAAAGGAGAGTAAACAAAGTCATATTATAGCTGGGCCAGAGAACTATGGCTGAAGCGAGAATAGTAGTAGTAATAGCAATAGGAAAGGAAAGGGCCAGAATTATTTAGTTACAGTAAGGCAATTGGAGGTTTGTAATGGGAGGAGATACATGTTGTTTAAAGATAATACTCCCGAATCAGCCACTGCAATGAACAATGAACAATAGTAG
>CANXYI010697189.1:0-10443 GCA_948208565.1 Hura crepitans
ATGGACCAATAAATTGCGGACTCAATTTGTCCTTTTTTTTAACCTCAACACTTTTTTCCATAGAGATACTTTAAGAAATGCTTTATCTCTATCTTCATACTAAATGCCCTTTTACTACAAATTAGCATAAGATTTTTATCTATTTGATGTTGCTTTCAACCTATCTTTGATAACCTTTACCTTATCTTTTGCATCCATGATCAAATCTAGCCCCATAAGTTTACTCTCACTCAGCTCATTCTAATATAAATGAGTTTTGCACTTTCTCCAATACAAAGCTTTATAAGGAGCCATACCCAAGCTTGCTTGATGGCTATTGTTATAAGCAAACTCTATTAAGGAAAGGTAGTGCCCCCAACTTCACTTAAACTCAATTGTATAGCTTCTCAACATATCCTCAAGCACCTAACAAACACATTGCATTCATAAGCATCATAAACATACTAAGATCAAGGTCACTACAGTGTAAAAATTTACTTGAATGACTTTCTACTTAACCATCTATTTATGGATGGAATGTCGTGCTGAAACTTAATTAAGTACCTAAGGCATTGTAAAGTTTCTTCTAAAACCTCAGCGTAATCCTTGGATCTTAATCATATATCATGGAAGAAGGCATTCCATGCAGTTTAACAATCTCATCAATGTGTAACTCTACTAGTTTCTCTAAAGAGAAATCTATCCTTATGAGTATGAAATATGTAGAATTAGTTAGATGGTCTACTACTACCCAAACTGAATCACGCTTGTTCTTTGTTATAGGTAATCTGACCATAAAATCCATGGTGAGTTTATCCCATTTCCATTCTAGTATTGCTATATGTTGAAGCAATCTAGATTAAAGCTGATGCTTAGCCTTTAATTATTGAAAAATAAGGCATCTAGTCATAAATCCTAACACATCCCTCTTAATACCTAGCTACCAATAATAAGGTCTCAAATCTTCATAAATAGGATGCATAACATATGAAGCCTCATGAGTCTCCAGCAAAATCTACTTTCTCTAATCTTCCATATCCAAAATGTAAAGATGATCATGATAATATAAACAACCATCACTCTTGATCTCATACTCAATAGGCTTGCCCTCTTGAATCATACTTATGACATTCATAAGCCTATGATCACCTTTCTGTGCATTTTTTACTTACTGCAACAAATTTGATTTTACTTGTAACTCAGCTAACAAAGGACCATCACCCATAAACTTGAGCTTAACATTCATAGCTTTCATTGCGGACATAAAATTTATGCATAATGTATTAGCCACCATATTAGCTTTCCCTTGATAGTAGTCAATATGGTAGTCATAGTCCTTAATTAACTCCTTCTATCTTCGTGGTCCCAAATTTAACTCTTTCTACATAGGAAGATACTTTAAGCCTTTGTGATCTGTATAAGCATAACATTTCTCTTCATAGAGATAATGCCTCTATATCTTTAATGTAAATACAATGGCTACAAGCTCTATATCATGAGTAAGATAATTCTTCTCATGATGTTTTAGCTGTCTCGAGCCATAGGCAACAACCTTACCATCTTGCATAAGCACGCAACCCAATCCATTCACGGATACATCACTATAAATGATAAAATCCTTCTTGATATAGGTTGTATAAGAATAGAAGCATCAATCAACATCACTTTTATCTTATCAAAACTCTTTTGGCACTTGTCATCCCAAACAAATTTAGCATTCTTCCTTAATAGGCATGCCAATGGTACTATAATTATAAAAAAAATCCTTTGACAAAATGCCTATAATAGCCTACTAGACTAAAAAACTCATATTTTTAGTAGTGTTCCTCAATGGCTTCCATTCTATAATAGCTTTAATCTTGCTAGGATCAACATGAATATCATCTGCTGAAGCTAAGTGTCTAAAGAAGGACACCATATCCAACTAAAACTCACACTTATTGAGCTTGGCATAAAGCTTCTCATTCATGCTCTTCATTATTCTTTGAATAAACTAGGATGTCATTAATAAACACTACCATAAATTAACCCAAAAATAGATGAAATATATGATTCTTCAAATCCATAAATGGTAGCTGGAGCATTGGTAAGCCCAAACAGCATTACCAAAAACTCATAGTGCCCATATTTTGTTCCAAAAGCTATCTTTGGCATATCTAACTCTTTAACCCTTAACTAATAGTATCTATACCTTAAGTCACTCTTGAAAAACACACCTATTTCTCTGAGGTGATCAAATAAATCATTAATCTATGGTAGTGGATACTTATTCTTGATGGTTACTTTATTTAATTATCGATAATCAATATATATGCTCAGAAAACCATCTTTCTTTTTCACAAATAGGATAGGTGCCCCCTATGGTGATACACTCAACTAGATAAGACTATTATCTAACAACTCTTGCAACTTGACTTTTAATTCCTATAACTCTATAAAATCTTTCTTATAAGGAGCTATAGACACTGGCACTGTACTAGGTAACATATTATGTGACACCCCTTACCCAGTTTGGATGTCAGTCAGTCATCAAACTCGACTAAAGAATGTAAACATAACATGTTATCTAAAACTCATTTATATACCTTTTAAATATTAAAACATAATAAATGGTTCTTAATAAAATATTTCTTGTATAAAAATATGAGTTATAAATACTTTTTAAAACAAGTTACAATTCAAGTTTAAGAATCCTTGTGCCGAACATCCGGTAACATAATGACTTTACCGGCGCATTATCCCAATTTTAAATAGTAACTTGCAATCTATAAAAACACTTCTATAATAATATCTCATCAAAACTCAACATCTATGATCCTCCTAATCACTCCAAACATCACACATTAACACAAAACATCAATTTAAAGCTTAAAAATAGATATCATATAATAAAAGCAATTTTAAACAACTTTAATAAGGTTACATCCACTTGAAAACCATAAAAACACATTTAAATACAATTTAGGTCCATTCCTTTCCATTAGACATCATATAACTACTTCTTTATACAATTACATCACAAAATTTATGTATAGAATATACCAAAGAAATGCACCTTTTTGATATCTGTGGCATCAAGACTTCAACTCAAAATGTCTTTCTCTTTTCCTAAGCAACGCAAAGATAAATGATGCACTAAGAAACAACTTAGTGGTATAATCAAAACAATATATGTAAAATCATCCATTTATACATACAAGTAGGGTATAACATAATATCCCAGCATATAAAGTTTAACATTGACATACGCATAAGAAAAATGCATAATTCCATATATATCTAAACATAATATGCTATTTGCATTAATTATTTAATTACATAAAATAGAAAGTTTAAAGTTGTGTAAACATGCAAAATAAACAATTTTGATTACTAAATTCTCATTACATTACATATCAATTATTATCTGCCCATATTTGATAACACATACATCTTATGGATAATAGGGATGGATAGCCAAAATAACCTCTATGAACCTAAAGGTCCATCTACAAATATTGATTCGAAGATCAAAGATGTTATGAAACCTAAAGGTCAAGCATAATGTAAGTCCAAGATTGAGCATTACATGAGTCTAAGGATAAAATGTTGTACAGTGGCCCTATTCAACCATCTGGCAGTTGTACTCCTATAGAAATATATGCAATGGTTCTATTAGACTCTCCAGTAGCTGCACTAGCATAGTTGCCCAAAGGCTTAAACATTATACCTATAGGCACCCTAATAGCTATTATAAGATCCCTAGTTAATTGGTCAACCTATCCGTCTAAGTTGTTACTCATATGGGCTATTAACTAATTTCCTTTTAGTTTTACCATTTTAAGTTATCTTAAGATGGCTTTTTAAGAATGGTATGATTAATAAATGACTATATCAGGCAAATTAATTTTTATATCATTTTTATGGTGATCATACATTCATATCATGCAGTATCACATTACAAAAACTAGCATTATGCCTATCCTATGGAAGTTGCGCTTAAGGTATTACAATCCATCAATTTGTTATTACATGATCCATTGAGTTATAAACTCTTCTTATTCACTTGGCCATGATGGTTACACATAAGCACCATGACTCATGCATGTTTTCACTTAAGGCCAAAAAAAAAAAGAATAAAATCTTTAATCTCATGTACATGTACTATTGAACTTTTAGTTTTCATAAGCATAACACATATACTTAACAAGCATGAATATAACACACTTTTCATGAATTAAGATACTTATATCTTAAACACATTTTGTTGTTGTGTCCATCGAACATAACATGCTTACTAGATCTTTATTAAGATCTATCTCATGCTTACATGAGCATTCACTTCATGCAAGATTGCACATTCATTATTAGGTAGGCATCTCATAATACACCTATGCACATAAAAATTATAACTCATTTTAGTCACTTTCCCACACATTCATGCAACATACATATTACGAAATACGCCTAGCATTTCACTATCATATCCTCCATATCATACATAGAGCCATACAACATCTATTACTTGTCTCCATAGTGCAAAAACATACATGAATATCATCCCAAGGCCATTCAACCATAAAGCTCAATGAAACATAAATTCCATTCCTTATGCTATACTTTGATCTTTATGTTCATAGACATACATAAAATCATTCCTATACATACATCACTAAGGACATACATACATCACTAATAGCATGTTTATGTTCAATATACTCATATAAACATGATGTAATGCCATGCAACATCATTACATCATGCATATCACCATCTTTCAACATCATATAATGACCTAATCACATGTATAATGTCATTGATCTCAAATACGATACATACCATATCATTCTTATGTATGATACATAATACACCTACACACACATACATGCTATATCAAATGGCTATCATCTAAAATATGTCTTCTCACATAAATGGCCTAATCACATATCATACATATCACATAATATGAATGTAGATCGATTCTTATCATACATAGCCATTTCAATGTAAACATACATATATACGTATATATATGCATAAGACATACATCAATTCTACGTATATTAGTTCAACTACATATACCAACAATATTGAAATGCTCCACATGATGTATCTAGACCTTCTTTTTGCCCTTACCACAGCTCTTGTCAGTTTTCTCAACTACCCATAATAGATTTGATATATAAAAATTCATATAAAATCAATCGGGCATAAAAAACTAAAAGCATATACTTGACCTACGAAACCTAAGGAACATGGGAAAAATATTAAACTTCAAAAAATCTTACTAAAAAATTATGTTACTATTCACCAAGCACTAAAATCGAGTTTTTTCTTTATTTTTTGCAAATCTTGAGGTAAAAATGATGTCTAGAGGTTGTAGAGGTGTGGATTTAGGTCTTGAATGTTGCAAAATGGGCTTAAATTGAAGTTTAAAGAACCAAAAATGGTTCTTTTATCCTTGAATGGCATTACCTACTTTTGCTTGGCAAATGAAAAAGATGACTTCTTCCTTTAACCAAACTTTAACCATTTTATACTACCTTTTTTCTCAGCCTTTCTTTTCCTCATTTTTGACATCCGAGAAACTCATAAAATCATATAAATCATATCTTAAAAGCCTCTAAAAGTTTGTGCTTAAAAATCATAAAAAATTGAATAAAAATGCCATTTTTCACTATACCCGATTTTCGTAAAAATACTTTTCGATATCCAAAAATTCCAATTCTAGTGCCAATAGGCTAATTACAATTTTTGAGTATCAAGTTGTATTGATCCTAAGTCATTTTGAGCAAAAATAAAATATTTTTACGATTTAGCTTTGCCTTGGTCACTATTTATGGAACACTACTGTAAAAATTTTCTTTGCATTTTTAGCCAACCAAACAACTTCTTATTGGTTTTTAACATGGCCTAAAATTATTTTATGATTAATACTTTCACTTGGTTGCCTCAGTGTATCTTAGGTCTTGGGAACACTATTCATCTCGAAAAGCACTATTCATAAAATCGAGAATTTTTTAGGTTCTGACATATTAATCCTAAATTCAAGCTCCCATTCTAGCGGTAAACCAAGTAGCTCTTATGGGAAAACATAAACAAACTCTAATAAAATTGGTACCTTACTTATATCTTTTCCATCACTTTTGGTGTCATACACATGGGCTAAATAAGCTTAGCACCCCTCTCTTATCATCCTCTTAGCTATAACTCCTTATATCACATTGGACATAAAGTCTGACCTCTCACTTACAACTTTAACCTTTGATCCATCCTCCATCTTAAGAGAAATTCACTTTTTTCTGCAATCTACCATTGCATGATACTTGGATGACCAATCTATACCCAAGATAAGGTCAAACTCATTGAAAGGCAACTCAATAAGGTTAATTGCAAACTTATGTCCTTGTAAAAACAAAGGACATTCCTTATAGACTTTATTCACTAAGACATGATGCCTTATTAGGTTAGTGACAAGAATCTTTATATCTAACATCTCATATTATAAACCCTGATCTTGTGCCCGTGTAGTATAGATATATGAACATGTGGAACCTAAATCTATCAAGGATAAAGTAAGTAAATCAAATAGTAGGAAAGTACCTGTTATCACCTATAATGAATTTACTTCTTCTCTTGTTTTAATGGTATATTGTATGGGTGGTGCTCTACTCTCTAACTTGTCTCTCTTACTACCCCTAACTCATTCTCTTATATCTTTTTTATCTCTTCTAGGTAGAATTCATAAGCTTTGTTGGACAATCTCTAGCAATGTGGCTTTTGGAACCACATCCCTAACATACTCCTAACATGGTTATCCAACACGTGCCCCTATGTCTTTTACTACAATGCTCACATTAGGTGGCGGTGTATTCCTAGTTGTGGATTTTAGGCACCGATAATCTGAGTCTATTATCTAGACTAGGCTCTTGAACCTTCACCTGACTTTTGTGTTTGGCTTTATTTCTAACTCCGCCAATGCTTAGGCTGATCACTATTCTATTTCTTTTCCACTATAAGGGTTAAATAGGCTTATCCGTACCCAAAGGACCTCTTCCTCTAAAAGCTATCTCTCTCTTATTTTTGGATTTTTTCCACTATCTAACAAGTTGCAAGCAATACAGAGAAATCCCTGAGTTTCATAGGAGCCACTTGAAGCTTAATATCAAGGTTGAGCCCCTTTTCAAACCATTTGTATTGGTCTTCTTCAATAAAAAACATCTCATTAGCATACTGGCTAAGCTTGGCAAATTCTTTCTCATACTCTAATATAGATCTCTATCTCTACTTCAAATCCATAAACTCTTATCTCATCTTTCTAGATAATGCTCAGTGATGTACTTCTTCTTAATCTCTAAAAGGAAGAATTCCTAAGTAAAATCTTTTAGCCCTTTGTGTACTATGATGGTTTCCCACTAATTTAATGCCTCATCTTAAAGAAGTGAAGTAGCACAAATTGCATACTCTTTTTGAGTATATCTCAATTGCTATATGATCCTCATAATTTTATCTCACAAATTTTCTATTTTACTAGATTTATACAACTTCTCACCTTTGAAGTCTTCAGCCCCTATCTTCTTAAGGTTAAGTATGTTTTCTGCAGGGCTTATGGTGTAGGCAATGCTAGGAGAGAAGGTATAGGAGCTGCTACTACTTTGGCTTGCCTCAGTAAATCCACCATCTATTAGAGGAGAATTGGTGCTACCTGAGCTACATTTTTTTACAGCATTAGGTGCTGAAGTACTTGTTCTAGAGGGCATATTAACTTATATGGGAGCATGACTTTCTACTTCCTTAGTACCCCCTGGTGGTTTAAATTGACTTATCCTTAATCTATAGGATAAAGAATAGATTATAAACCTCAACATCACATAATTATTTGATGCTTATTTATCAACTATAAGGCATTCTTATGTAATTCTTATATATTAAGGAACATCTATATCGGTGCTTTGATACACCTAAATGTGACACCCTTTACCCGATTCGATCACTGGACTTAGATAAGAAGTGACACACATATTGATATTGAATTAACCATATAAAAACCCATACAAATTAAAACCATTATGGAAAACTTAGTTGATAATTAAGTAATTTGAAAACTTTAACTAATTTAAAACATCAAATCATAAATTGTTCAAAAAGAACAAAACATCAGGGAAATTATTGTGTCAAAAATTTGAGAGCATAACGGTTGTACCGAGATACTATTCCAATCATGAATAGTAAACTTACAGGTAAAAACACTTTTATAATCACATATCAACTCTTCTGAACTCTAGATTGGTCCATTTAACCATCCAATCTCAAATTAACATCATCAACCCAATTATAGGAAGAGATATCATACAAGCCATGCATTATCACACATAACTATACAAACACATAAAAAAGTTGATTTAAGGAATTACAAAATGAGTTACAATACAGATTAGGCCTAGTCCCCAAAATCACATAAGAGTGCCTTTATTATGAATACATTACATATCATACTAAAGAAAAGCAAAATACTAAAGGAAATATTCTCTTGATCAGCTTGTTGATATTTGGCTTTGACTCTAATCTATTTCTTTAACCTACACATGTATTTAACATAACATATATATGTCAACATGCATATCATGCATTTACATCAATTAAATAAAAATCAGCATCATAAGCATAAATATGTATTGCATACTACTATCATGCAAAAGTGTATAAGCCATAGTCTATAAAAGGGCATAAGCAAAAGCTTAAAATGAGCATAATGATTTCACATACATAAAATAATATACATAATATTCGACTTGGTTTTATTATTATCATGTTTAAATTACTTCCTTGCATACTTAGTTACATATTTTAGAATGCTTATAATATACCCATACCTAAAAAATAACTATCCATAGCTAGATAATAGGACTAACTATGCTTGAAAGGCCATACTTGTGCATAAAAGCCATACTAGTGCTCAAAGGCCACACTTATACCCAAAGGCCATACTAGTGCTTGAAACCCATACTCGACCTATAGATCATATTAGAACTCAAAGGTTATAATATTGCTTAAAGGCCTAATGGTGCTCGAAGGCTATACTTAACTTGTAGATCGTATTAGAACTTAAAGTTCATAATAGTGCCCGAAGGCCATACTCATACTCGAGCATATACTAGCAGCTGTAAATTCTCCTAGTTGATTAGTCAACCTATCCAATCTAGATTGTCTAATCATATGGGTCATTATCCAAATTATTTATGTTTCTCATTCTTAGCTTAATTAAAGTGACTTTTTGGTTATGTGAATTAATGTATAACCATATAAAAGACCATCATGCATGTTTCATTGTAAAGGCATAAACATATCCCAAAGTTAACTTATTACATCTTCTTCATACTTTTCGAGTATGAACAAATCATGATTTCTTGATATGTGTATTAAAGGACCAAATATCTTGCTCACTAATAGGCCTTTTGGCCATAATTACAAATTTCACATTTTAACATGCTAAACTCAGAATTCCTTTCATAGCATAGGCATGATCACATACTCATTATCATAATCACTTTATTATCTCATTTTTTAATATACATTTGTTCCTATGTTATATATAATGCATATATATCGTGCATGTATCTCAATGCTTCATTATCATACATAAAAACATAAGGAGCACTTACCTCCAAGCCATTATCATTACTCAAAATGTTTAGTATACATACTTTAGCCGTTTTAACCTATATACCATATCATGCCTCATACATAAGAATTATGAAATTAACATCACATAGGCACCATACATACCTGAGATTTCTCATCTTAGTCATCATGCATAGTACATTTTTCCTAAGCCATTTCAAGTGATATAACACAATTACTATAGGCATTAATAGTGTTTTGACCACTTATTATTTTTCAAGCAATTGAATTCGTAAATTAATAAAATCATGCATAAACCCTTTTCACATGACCTAAATACATGCTTTTGACCTTATAAAGATTTTGGCTACCTTATATTGTCATAAACCAAATTATTTAAAGTATTATGATAACTTTATATAGCATGCACATGACTTGCTTTATTATTCATAAAATCAGCTTAATTAAGCATATCACCTTGCACTAAAACAATACATCATTAAGACCTCATCAAAGAGGCATTTTGCCTTTACATAGAAGTGGCCTCAATTACTCAATTCTTCATCATATTATCATGATTAAACATGACCTATACTTACTTATGCTAATAATTAACACAAATAAAACATTTACACGTATTAGCATTAATTACATACCAACATACACATACTTTATATAACCTTATACACAAAAAATGCATATGTTAAGTTGAATAAACTTATAAAAGGATCAAAAAACATAATTTAGACTTGATCAAGCCTTATCTTTGCCTTTCCTCCTCTCTTGATCACTTTTCTTTACATAAAGCAATATAAGAATAATGTAAAAGTTCATAATAAATCATAAGAGCTTTAAAACTCAATT
>CANXYI010697413.1:0-12294 GCA_948208565.1 Hura crepitans
AATTAGGGGTGGTGAATCCTTTGTTGATTACTACCCTATCTTTAAATCTGTCATTACATACCTAAGCACCTCACTATGTACACTTCTTGATTGAAGTAAAAGCTTCAGAGTTAAAGTATGTCACCCGATATTTAAGATAGTTAGTGATCTTAAGTCTAATGATACTTGCACCACTAATACGGTGAAATACTTTCACTTACATAGATTAAGTATCTATGTAAAGATCTCATGGTAGGTCTTCGATGTACTTAATTCTCATGTCAGCATCCACATGTTAACTCCAAGCATCCCTATGCTTATAGCTTGTGAGAACTACTGCTTGATCTAATCAATAAGTATAACACGTGTCATTCTATCCATATTAACAATGTCCTATCTTGTTAATACTATGATCAAGGATGTTTAGGTATATCACATTTACATGCAATAAGAATCTCACATCATGAACACTTTGTGATTTCCTTCACACTGTGATTTTATATTGAGGACTTTACAACATTGTTTAAGACAATACAAATAATTATAAGTAATATATAAAAGTACCATGATATAAAGAGAAATGCCTTTTACATTAATTCACAGGGTCTAAACCCATGAATATAACCTTATGACATAAGCTATAGGGCATACATATAATAAAGGAAGTATATGATTTAATGATAAGAAAAAGAAAAAAAAAGGGTAGCGGAGGACTCGTGTGGCACTGGCCACTAAAGGATGAAGTTAGTGTTTTTTGTTTTTTAATTCAATTTGGAATCCATTATATATTAGGCCATCAAAAGTTTGACATGAACTACTTGGCTAATCTAATGGCTTACATTTATTTCTACAATTAATGAATCTTAAAAATTATTCTATAATTCTAGTGTGTCATTTAAATTCTATTTTTATACCATTAATGAAGAAAATCTATAATTCATATGCTCTAAGAAAACCATTATTAAAAATTATGAGGAGCTAATTTAATTAAACATTTACTTTCCCAAATAATTTTAATAAATTACTTTTTGATGTTAAAAAAATGTCATTACAAGTCCATTAGTTATTTAAAATTTTTGACCATCTAGACATGTTATTGTCGAATTTTCTCAACACCAATCTAAGATTTTATTATGCAGCTTAAACTAAGTCTCTATTCTTAGAACACTACTGTAAAAACTTTCATTGCATTTTAACAACTTAAATAACTTTATTTCCACTTCAAATGTCTCCCAAAACTAATTTATGTTATTCTTTCTCATTCTGTTAAGTTAGATTACTTGAGCCTCTAGAAATACTATTCACGACCTAATGTCACTATTCATAAGGACATGTCTTGAACCCCTTTCTTTTCCATAGTTTTATAATCGTCTTATACCATATTCATGTTTTTCACCCTTTCACACATGTTCTATTTATTTCTTGATCTTTTATTGCACCTTTCCAATTTTGCCCTTAGTCTATTTAAATATTTACCATTTTATCCATCACTCATTTTTCCCTCAACTGTTCACACCAACTAACTTTAGTTGATTTGTCTCTCATTTTGATCCCCACTTTTTCTTCTAATTCTAATCTTTTCATGAAGAAAAATTGAACTAAAAGTTGTAGTGTGACAATTCATCACCTCTAAAAGAAAATTTCATCCTTAAAATTACCTAGTTCAAATAGTCATGGGTATTGTGTTCTCCTTTGTTCTTCACTCTTCCATATTTTTTCTTCAATATTATGTTGTCTCTAAAGTACTTTTGCCAATGGTACTGCTTTATTATGTAACTCCTTCACCTCATAGGCTAAGATCTTTACTGGCTCTTCTTTGTATGAAAGATCAAGTTGTATCTCTACTTCTTCAGTAGGTAATTTGTGTGAAGGAATTAATCTACATTTCCTTAACATTAAAACATAGATGTAATGCCTAAAAGTCCTAATGTTATGAATAGTACTTTTTTGGACATGTGAATAGTATTTCTCGAGACTTGGGTCACACTAATCTTAGTAAATGAAAGTATTAAACATAATATAATTGTTGGTTAAATTTGAAGTGAAACAAAGTTGTTTAGATGGTTAACAATGACAATAATGTTTTTATGGCAGTGTCACGTGAATTGTTATAAACACTAGGTCTCTAGGGCTCCTAGGTTTAGTTAGCCTAATGATGGTGAAAAGAAAAAAAAGTCCCAAAAAAGGGATTTTTTATGTCCAAACTAAAGATCTCAAAACTTTTGCCTTAAAAAAATCAAAAGCGGCTATTTTACAAAGGAAAACAGCCATTTTAGAGAAGAACGGGTTGTTTTCGCAAAGGGAACGGCAGTTTTGGGCCCAAAAGGGCCGTTTAAGGGCCAAAATGGCCGTTTTAGCCCAAAACGGGCCGTTCTTGTATAGGAAACACCCATTTTTGGCCCAAAACAGCCGTTTGGGTTGTTTAGCCTAAAACGGGCCATTTCTATAAGGAGAACACCCATTTTTCTGCCTCGGGAAACATGTATAAATACCAAATGGGTTTTTCCTTTGCAAGGTTAGTCATTTTGAAGAGAGAAAATTTTTTAGAGAGAAAATATACAAAAAAGACAAAAAAAAAACTCTTTCAACTCCATTTTTTTTGGATTTTCTGAAGATTCAAGAACCATTTTCAATCCGATCGAGATCTTTCTAAAGGCAAATATACTCGGTGTGCCAATTGACCCATTTTTCTACTATTTTTCATTTTTCTTTCCATTTTATCTATCTATTAGTTAGATGTGATAATTTATTTGTGCTATATTTTTTACATTTAAGGGTTTGCTCTTTTTATTTTCATTTCTATCTGTTCTTTTATTTTTGCTTCGTATCTAAACATATTATTTTTGCCATTTTTGCTGTTTTTATTTTTCTTTTTGCATTATCCATCTACCAGTTAGATGTGATAATTTATTTGGGCAACATTTTATATTTTTGTGACTATCTATTTTTATTTTTTTATCTGTCCTTTCATTTTTGCTTCACATACAAAAATATTATTTTTGTCATTTTTGGTATTTCTATTCTTATTTTTGCATTATCCACCTACTAGTTAAATGTGATAATTTATTTGGTCAATATTTTATATTTTTGCAACTGTTCATTTTTATTTAATTTCTATCTATCTGTTTATTTTTGCTTCACATACTAACATATTGTTTTTGTTATTGTGATGTGAGTTATTTGATTGTTTGGGATCCGAGTGCTATATTTTTTGCTACCTCATTAAATCTTGGTGAAGTAATTTTTTGACACCTATTATTTTCTATTGTCTATTTTATTCTGCATTTTATGCGTTTTTCTGCTGATTCCTTTTATTATTGCCTATCTCTTATTAGATTGTATTTTAGGCATCCTAAAATGTAATTTTATTTTTATTAATTTATTCGGTTAGGATATATTTTAGGTAATTGCCCTGTATTGTATTTTTATTGTCGAATTATTTCCCTTTATATTCCATGAATGTTATAATAATTAGAAAAATAATTTTTCACGCGATTGGAAAAATAACCAAAATATTTTTATTTAATTAATTGGTGTTTTATTAATAAAATGGGTTTTGTTTTTTCTTAATAAAAGTCACAATAAAGAAAAATCCATTTTTCTAAAATTAACATGTGAGAACCAAAGTTCTCAAATTAAATCCATCACCCAATTTTATGTATGACACTTCCAAATTCAATCCCGAAATATTCCACAAATACCAAATTAGGTAGAAAAATGATTTTACATGCTAAAAAGAAATCAAAATCATATTCTTACACAATAAATTGGTTTCTTGTTAATAAAATAAATTATGATTTTTTCTTAAATAAAAGCTACAACAATAAAATTCATTTTCTCCAAATTATATGAGAACTAAAGTTCTTAAAGCAATCACCTAATTTCAATAAAAGTTATTATAATTAAATCCATTTTTTCAAAATTGGCATGCGAGAACCAATGTTCTCAAAACAATCAATTGCCCAATTTCATGTATGATATTTCAATCCCAAGCACCTATTTATTTTTTTATAAATATATTTTGAATCCTCATATGTAAATACATGATTTACCTTAAATGTAAAATATTGCTTGAGGGAAGGAATAATGTTATAAATTTAAACCAAATTTTTGTATTAATTTGAGGTATAAATAAGAGTAGGGTTCTAAACAGCTCTAGTTTTAATCCTACAAAGTATTTCCCAACTAGGTCGAGTGCCGACTCCTACCTTATGGTGCCTAACTCACTGCTTCTAGGCCAATAAAAAAGGTGTGGCCCTAGATTCCTTTAGCTTCCTTCTCATCTTTTGAGACTCGATGAGTGAGGGTTGAGTTGAGTCTTCGACTATTTCGATTTTATCAGTCTATGGAAAACCTAAGGGATGCGAACAATAGTGATTGAGTTTTAGCTGAAATATAAAATATTCAATTTTTGCTCAAAAATTTTGAGATTGATGCAACCTGATACACACATATTCCAAATAGTCACAATAATTGGAATTTTTGGATATTAAGAAGTATTTTTAGTAATATTGGGTATAGTGAAAAGTGACCTTTTTAATTATTTTTCTTAGATTTCAAGCTCGGGTTTTTAGAATTTTAGAGAACATCATTTATGTGATAATTAGGGATTTTAAGTAATGTTAATTGAGTTTAAAAGAAGGAAGAATTAAATTAAAAATGAAAGAAAATAAAGGGTTGGATTCATTTTAATGTCACACTTATAAATAAGTCAAAATAACTTATTTGGGTCAAACATTGAAAAGTGCTCCACCTCTTGCCTCTCTTTTTTTTCAAGGCCGATGACTTGTCTCTATGGAAGCCCTAATTTATTCTTCTCCTCCTTACTTTTAACTATAAATTTCCCCATTAAAACACTAAATCTAATGCTTCATAACCTTTAAACCTTGATTGTAGTGGAACATTCAAGAAAAATTGAGGGATTTTCACAATATGGTGTCTTAATGAATAGGAACATGATTTTTATTGGGTGAGTTTTTTTCAAAGTTTGACATTTTTCTAATGTTCTTTTTGCACTTACAAGCATATATAAGAAGTCAATGTTTTATTTTGATGTGTATATGGCTTTATATAGATTTTTCCATAATGAGCATGTTTGTGTTTATAAGCAAAGTGACAAAGGGCAAAGTAAAGGCATAAAGAAAGTGTGATCAAGCCTTATAGTGCATTTTAACTTAGATGTAAGTGCAATTAAAGTAAAATGCTTGATATGTGCATGCCTTAAGTTTAAAGTGTATATATGTGTGTTTGTAACTATGTGTAATTAATGATAATGTTAATTAATGTTTAGGATATATGTAATGCCATTATATTAACATCTCTTGATGTATGGAAGATGACTTAATTAAGGGTTTATGTGTGTGTGCTTATGGCTGAGTGACTCTCAATGCATGGTTAATGTTTTATATTACTATGTTATGCTTGATTAGAGAAATGTTACCTTGAATGGTTATGGCATGTTTTATGCTATCTATGTGTATTTTAATATCATAATGATGGTATAGAAATGAATGTTTATCTAATGGATCATGTAGTGGACGAATGGCCCATAATGCATGGTTAATGTTGTTATTTCACATATATGCCTATTTGTGAGATGTTGCTTTGCATGGTTGTAGAACTCACTATGTGTGTTAATTGATGTATAAAATCATGATGATGATATAAAAAAAATTTTCTTAAATTCTTGGAATGGCTAAAATGCTTGTCATATGTGTGCTAGGAATGATGATCACATGTGTACTTGCATTTTTGCACCACAAATGATGTAATATAAGTAATGATATGCCTTTTATCATCTTAGCTAAAAGAATAATGTGGCATTATTAATCAAGATTTTATTATGATAATATAGTAAGGAAAAGGTATATTATCCATGGCATGCTATGATATGAGTGGACATAGATTATATATGTTAAGCTTAATTGTTAATTATGTTCATGTATGAATTTTTTTTAAAAACAACTATGATAAAATTACAAAACATACATTTTTTCCTTTGACCATTTGTTAGTCAAATCAAATTTAAAAGCCATTTTAATCTAAAATAAAATGTTGAAACTAAAATGGAACTGGTTAGTAGCCCATACAAGTAAACAACCTAGATGGATAAGGTTACCTATCAATTAGGGGTTTTTAGCAGTTGCCAGGGTACTTCTGCAACAACCTATGCAATATTTTGACATTTGGGTTTATGTTATGTTTGGTCTTTAGACTCACATTGGTAAATAACCTTTAGGTCATATTTTATTTTGGTCTTTAAACCCATGCTATGTTTAGCCAATGGGCCCATGTTATGTTTGGTCTTCGAACCCATATTGGTAGATGAGCCTTTGAGTTTATGATAGTTGTATTTGCAATACGTTTCTATAATCCATGGGATTTTACTTTCTTTGTTATAGGCAATACCATAATAAATGTAAGTGAGAAACCAAACTTAAGAAGTTATAATTTATACATCTTTTGCTTTATGCATTATCTAAATACTTGATTCGAAATATGGTATGTTTCACTAGATCACATATTTATATACATAGTTTGCATATCAATTGTACTTATTTAACTTTTGTACATTTTTATGTCTACTATTATAATAATTTTATGCATGTGTGCTTGTGTATGTATCAACATGATACTTTGATTACACCACTAAACTATTGCTTAGCACATCATGTGTTTTTGCAATGCGTAGGTAAAAGAACTAGTTTAATGTCAAAGCCTCGATAGCTACAACAAGCCAAGAGAAGAACACTTAAGGTATTTTATTGTTCTATACATATAATTATGGGATGTAATTGTATAGACACACTCCTATAGAGCTTATGAGGGATTGGGCTTAATCTATTTTTTTAAATTGTTTTGCATCTTTTAAGTAAGTTTAATTTCTTTTTAATACTTATATGATACCTCTTCCTATTACAAGAAATGTGTTTTGAGTTATTAGAAAATTTAGAGTGATCAGATGATCACATAAGTAGGGAAAAGAGATTTTTTAAATATAAAAATGCTATTTACCCATAGAGGTTTATTATTCATTTTTGGATAGGGTCCTGGTATAACCGTTATGCTACCAAATCTTTGACATAAGGATTCTTGAAACAATTTTAAAATGAAAAGGCGAAATTTTATTTAAATGAGAATTTCAAGGTTTTATACTTAATTAAATATTTTCAAAAAGTTTTGATTTACATAGGCTTTAATAATAAGAAAAGATTAAGTAAGTTCAGATGATGCTTTATTTGTTGCTCTTTATTTAGGTTCGACAATTCGATCGGATAAGGGGTGTCACATTTAGTGGTATCAGAGCTTTAGTTTAGGCATTCCTCAGTATTTAAGGGTTACATATGAGTGTCTTAGGTCTTAAAAACATACATCACATAATTTATGGTATCAAGACTTATAATTTATTCTTTTACCTATAGACTTTCATAAGTTCAAATGCACCATATAGTGAAAAGGATGTCAAGATTCATGCTTCGATGACTATAAGACAAAGGGCCACTAAGGCCAAGTCCATTACAAAGAGTGATGCTAGACAAATGACATCTTTTACTCTAAAAGTGTGACTAGTCTTTTTATAAGCACTCCAAATGACATCTCTTTAGAGGATCAAGAGGATAGGGGCTAAGGATTTATGGGGTAAAGGAGTGGCTAATGCTAGTATAATAAAATACAGGTTACATAAGACTATCAATGTCACACAACAACTAAAGTGCACTCTTAAGGAGAAAGTCATTTGTGTGACCTCTCTATTATAAGAGGAAGCCTTTAAGTGGTGCGATGCTCTGACTAAGCATAAGAATGAAGAAGATGTGACATGGGACTTCTTCATGGAACAGTTTTAGAAGAACTATATTACTGAGCACTACCTAGATAATAGAATGTAGGAGTTTGTTGATCTTAAGTAGTGTTAGATGTCTATACTAGAGTATGAGAAAGACTTTACTATATTAAGCCAATATGGCAAGGACATGGTATAGACAAAAGCTGATAGGTACAAGTGGCTTGAGAAGAGTCTTAATGTAGAGATCAAGATGCAAATAGCTCTAATAAAGATTAAATATTTTTTTTTGTGTAATAGTTTGTCATATTGTAGAGGAAGTTCAGAAAGAGAGACATGAGCTTTATTAGAAGAAGAGATCTTATAGTTAGGGATCAGTCAGTGAAGCTTAGTTTTCGAAGACAAGGCATAAGGGAAATCATCCATTTTCACAATAAGAGCTTTCAAAAAAAGGCCATTTACAAAAAGTAGGCCAAAGGAATAAGAACAAAGGTGGCTAATAATATCAGCTAGCTAGTACACCAATGTCTACAGCTAAGAGTGCTCCAACATCACAATTTTATATTTGTCATAAGAGCCATAAAGGAGATTGTTGGAAGAAAAAGCCAATAGTATGCTTTGGGTGTTGTTCACCAAATCATTACCTCAAAGACTGTCATAAGAGATAAGATGTTGGATAGAGATTAATGCCTACTTTTATCAAAGGTCAAAGAAGAGACTAAGGTGATACAGGAGAGATGATAGATAAAGATTAGAGGGCTAGATTAGAGGGTTGAATAAATCCTAGAGAACCTATTAGGTAGTATGCCATTAGGGCTAGAGAGGAGGTAGATTTTCTATACATTATTGTTAGTATCTTCCTTTTCTTTGATTCTCTTATTTTAGTACTGATAGATTTTAGGTCCATACACTCATAAATATGCACTACATGAGCCTAGGAATAGGGCTTCAAAAAAGGAATAATGTTATAAATTCAAACCAAATTTTTGTATTAATTTGAGATATAAATCAGAGTAGGGTTTCGAACCGCTCTAGTTTTTTCCTTACTAGGTATTTCCCAATTCGGTTGGGTGGTGACTCCTACCTTATGATGCCTAACTTGCTTCTCCTAAGCTAATAAAAAAGGAGTGACCCTAGATTCCTCTAGCTTCCTTCTCATCTTTTGAGACTCAAGGAGTGAGGCTTGAGTCAATTCTTCAGCTATTTCAATTTGATCGATCTAAGGAAAACCTAAGAGATTTGAACAGTGGTGACTCCACTAGGGATACCATGAGACCATACTTTAAAAGTACCTCAAATTAATATAGAACTTCATATTTTGAATTTATGAAATTATTAATTTTCAAAATTACATTACATGCTAGAGCCTTAGAATAAGTTAGGCATCCTTTTTATACCCTGATGTCATTTCGAAGCATGAACCCAATTTCAATCAAATTGGATGATTGTTAGAGATGGTATCAAATTTAAGCCTCGTGCCTATAAGGTATATGAAATGGTGAACCAATTAGTTGTATGCTCATGATGAGATAGACCCATTATAGAGGGACCATACTTGGATACCATAACTTGCACGACCAAACCATGAGCCCATGTAATGAGCAATAGCAATATCCCTTAAGTAATCCAGTTAATGATGCATTGTATGCTATATAGGCCAATATGCATGAAATATGAATTAATCATCTCGAAATGCTATTGACCCTATTAGGCATTTTCTAACTAGAATGGGCCAGACACTGTATTTTGACTTGATTGAACATATCCAGTGTATACGGGCCAAATATTTTGCATGCACTCTTCTATGAGAGAGAAATAATGTTTCGCTACCTGTCGTTCATTATTTGAACCTGTTAAGGCCCCCAATGTTCCATAGGTAATCCCTTCTAGGAAAGAGCACGAGACCTCGTGTGTCGAAAGAAATAAGGTTGAAAGGTCCTTACTTGTGATTGTTTTTGTACACGCTGGTATACATTAACATTTCATGCATTCACACGCATTCCCATTCCATCATGTCTAATCCTTTATCTTATAGCCATCATAGATCCTTGAGCTACTTTGGTACGAGGGACAGATGGAAGGATAGCTAGACAAGAATTCATATCTACCACTCATAACCTGATAAATATTGTAGGGTAAAATGAAAGCAATTCTTCTACTTTGAATTTTGAAACTAGGATAGATATGGTTTCAAGGGCAATTAATGAGATAGTTCCCGCTACTGGGTCACCACTATACACTGAAAATTTAGCAACCACACTTGTTAGAAAGACTGCTGCTACCTTTAAGGGAATTGGTATAGGGAAACAAGCCACGGGCTTGGGGAAAAGACAGAAAGGCTGAATACTTTAATCCAAAGTATGATTTTTATGAAGACTTAATTGAACCTCGAAAGTTTAAGGATGTTGCTATGAAGAAGTTGGAAGAGAAAATAGAGGTAATGGCTAGGGTCATCTCCATGGGTAAAGGAATAGATCTTGAGGAACTTACCTTAGAATCTGAGGAGATTTTAACCTCTAAATTCAAGATGCTAGAATTACCTAAGTTTGATGGTACATCTGATCTGAGAGCTCATATTAAGCAATATGCCATAGTTATGAGAGGCACTGAGCTTAGCACAAAATAGAAGGTAGCTTATTTTAGTTTGACATTACAAGGAAGAGCGATTAATTGGTATCATGGATTGGAAAACAAAATGAAGGAGGACTGGAGCAAGATCATGAAAGCTTTTATCAACAAATATGACTACGGCACTCACACGGAGGTTACCATGAAAAGCCTCGAGTTGCTTAGGTAGAAATCCAATGAGACCTTCATAGAGTACCTATCAAGATAGTGGTCTAGAGTGCTAGAAATGAGTATAAAGCTAGAAATGTCAGACCAAAACTACATGTTCATTAAGAATGCTAACTCATACTTGAAAGATGGCTTAAAAGCCAAAGGGTTAAAAGACTAAGAATCATTGAAAGACATAGCCATAAACCTAGAAGAGGAGCACAATAAGCAAAAAAAGAGTTCAGGAGGGTTTGGCAATCAAAGGAATCAAGGAGCTAAGAATGTAAGTAGAGCTAGTTTTGGGCAAACTACTGAGGTATCCACTATAGCAAGGCATTATTCAAACTTGGGCAAGCTACTATCCTTAAGTCTAAAGCGGTTTCAAAAAGGAGGAAAGCTCCAACCTCTTCCTTTTAGACCTTTTAGAAATGAAGGCCAGCCCTATCACAGATCAGATTTATACTATCAATATCATCAACATACTGGCTATGACACTGGTAACTACCACACTTTAATGGATAGGATTTAGAACTTAATTAATTTAAGATAAATACTTGATTCGGAATAGAGACAAAAAAGTCAGGGTGTGTATTCAAGGGTTCCTCCTCCAGTCAATATGGTTAATTTAGGTCTCTCAGAATGGTATATACTACAGGACTTGTATCGAAATGATTATCTGGCAATGAAAAGAAGGGTCGAAGGGAATCAAGGTTTAGTATGCATGACAGATATATGGGTTACAGATAGTAAGAGCAAGTTAGAAGAACATGTTCAGGATTTATGGGTAGATTCTATTTCAAAATTGAAATTGGATGAAGAAGCAAAAATCAAGGTATTAACCTGAAGCAATCGGGTGGTACCTAAAGTAGAGAGGGAGCCAATTCCTCCGATGGTGGTGAATAAAGATAATGCTGTGATGAAACAGCTAAAGAAAATTCCTACATAGATTTTGATTTGGGATCTATTGCGTCAATCCTCCTTTTATTGATAAAAAGTGGTCAAAGCTTTATATGATGGAACTATTTCAACAATCATATCGCCATCTAAGCTAGTGGCAATGGTAAAAAGAGAGGAGAAAATAATGGTCAGCTTCTCTAATATGGATTTACCACCTGAAGGGCATCACCACAACTATCCTTTATGAATCAAAGCAAAAGTCAATGGCAAGCACATAGCCTGTGTAATGGTTGATAATGGGTCATCGATCAATGTCTGCCCGCTTAGAGCCATAGCAGCATATGGGATTGAAGATTCAATGATCTCTCAGTCCAAACATACCATCATAGCCTATGACAACAAGAAAAGACAAGCATATGGGACTTTTAAGGTCAAGGTCAAAATAGGGGTGATTTTAGATGATGTGGAGTTTATAGTGCTTGATATTCCTATGAATTTCTATCTACTTTTGGGAAGGTCGTGGTTCCATAAACTAGAAGGAGTTCTATCGATATTGCATCGGATGATAAAGATCCCCTATGATAGTGAGATAGTAATGATAAGGGCTGCGAGGGAGAATCAAGTTTAGATGCTCGAAATAGCCAATTAACCTTTTAATGGTTTCCATATTGCTAGAATATTTTTAGATGAAGAGAAAAACCCTAAGGTGATAAATATTCTAAAAAAGATGAACTATCTGCCCGAAGCCAGATTATGACATGCTTTAAAAGGTCCAATCTTAGCTACTTAGTCTCAAAGACAAAAAGATCAAAAGTGATTGGGATATGTCACAGATATGTCAAAACTAAGGAAGACGAGAAAAG
>CANXYI010697417.1:0-20859 GCA_948208565.1 Hura crepitans
TTATAATACCATTTCCATTATGTATATTATCATTTTATTAAGCATTACTAATTAATATATCAACACACAATATGCTTCACACATTTCATCTCACAATATACACATGTTTCATGTTCCATATTTTCATCAACACATATATTCACCAATGTATGTTACTAATACACATTAAGCCAATATCTTCAAGCCTAATACATTGTCTTTACACCAATTATACCATAATTGCAATCATTCCAACTATGTTCCCTCTATACCCAGCATTCGACCGCCATTCTTTTTCCATCGTTAGAATTTCTTTTCAACCCAAATTACATTCATTTTAGTTAATTTTCATGCCATAAACCTTAATATACCCTAATTTTCATTTTAAGGTTACATTAACCCCTAAATTAATAAAATTTACATACTGCACATATTATGGTATTTGCATAACATGTACACACACTCATATATTTTATCAAATACACTTATAAAGTGATTATTTGGGATCCCAAATAACACTCTATAGCTTCCCTTTGCCTTTATCTTTGCTCTTCTCTAAATTCCATTCTGGCAATTTTATTAGAAAAATTCATAGAAAATTCTATACAACTCGAAATTCCAAAATAACACTAGTATCATCAATTAGAGCACCTCTAATTACCTAGAAAATGGTAGGGTTTAAATTTAGGGGTTTGAAACCCTAAATTTTCAAACTATTCTTTTTCCACCAAAAAGCTTTTTTCATGCAAAATTAACACTAGAATTAGATTTTAAGAGTGATATAGATTATTATTGATGTATAAAGTGAGAGATTTGGTGAAAAAAAGAAGAAAAAGGGGAGAAGAGAGAGAATATGGGAATAGCCTCAACCTAAGAGGGATTTGGGGAGATGGTGGTGTTTTTGGATCCTATGTGAGACAGACACATGTACACCCTTTTATATTAAGACCATGGATGGCCATGATCATCCCACGTGGTAATCCGATGGTCTAGATTAATCATATTTATGTTTTAAGCTTTAAAATTATGATTTTAATGTTTGAGGTCTCTAAAAATACTTCTCTCCTCAACAAAAATTATAGAAATTCCCAATTTAGGGAACCCTAAATTCTCGGGTCCCAATGGGAACCCGATTAAATAATCAATCACATTTTTAAGAAATTCAAATAAAATACTTATAAATGTAAAAAAAATTCTAATTTCAACACCATTTGACTAATTGTAATTTTTGACCTCTAGGTCATGCTATTCCTAGGTCAGTCTGGGAACATCCCGACTATTTTACAACTTGATGTAAACTAAGGTTAATATTCACTAGATATCAATGTGAAAATTTTTATTTGTTCAGTGGTTATCTCAAATAACTTTTTTTTTCATCATCATTTCACCCATCATAGCTCTATAAGTAGTACTCCCTCTAGGTCACCTCAGTGTGACTCGGTTACTTAAGAAATACTATTAATTCCTTGGGAAGTATTATTCATGATATCAAGGTTTTCGGGTGTTACATTTCCTTCCTCTCTTAAAAAATTTAATCCTTAAAATTTACCTGCTTCAAATAGGTATGGGCATTGCTCCCTTATCTGTTATTCACTTTCCCAAATTGCTTTCTATAAGTTATGATGTTTTCACAGTACTTTCACCAATGGTACTAATTTGTTGTGTAACTTTTTCACCTTATGTGCTAAAATCTAGACCAGTTCTTATTCACATAAGAGGTTTAGTTGCACCTATATTTCCTTAATTGTAAGCACATGTGAAAGATCAAATTTATAGCATTGAAACATGAAAAGCGTCATAAATCTACTATAGTTCTGGAGGCAATGCCAATCTATAGGCCACTGGCCCTATATGTTCAATGACTTCGTATAGGCTAAGGGACTTCAAACTCAATTTACCCTTCTTGCCAAATTAGAATATTTTTCTTCCAAGGTGCCATTCCCAAACTTGCCTGATGGCTATTGTTATATGTAAATTCTACTAAAGATAGATATTGATTCTAGTCACCTTTAAATTTAATGGTGTAGCTTCTCAGTATTTCTTCTAGTACTTGAATCACCCATTTTGATTAGCCATCTATTTGTGGGTGGAATGCTATGCTAAAGGTGAGTCGAGTGCCTAAGGCATCATGTAACTTCTTCCAAAATTTAGAGGTGAACCTTGGGTCTTGATTTGAACTAATGGATGCTTGCACTCTATGTCAACTAACAATCTCATCAATTTATAGCTATACAAGTTTTTCTAGTGAGTAATCCATACTTACTAGGATAAAAGTGTGCATTCTTGGTTAGCCTATCAATAATCACCTATATTGCATCACATCTACTCTTTGTCAGAGGTAACCTAACTATAAAGTCTATTGTGACCCTTTCCCATTTCTATTCTGGTATTGCTATGGGATGAAGCAATCCAGAAGGAACCTGGTGTTTGGCTTTCACTTGTTGACAGGTAAGACATTTGGTCACATACTCCACTATATCCTTTTTCATTCCAGGGCACCAGTAGTATGCCTTCAAGTCATGGTATATCTTTATGCTTTTAGGATGCATGGACATATAGAGAATTGTGAGCTTCCTACAAAATCTATGTTTTAATATCTTCTTTATCAGGCACACACAATTGATCATGATAATATAAGCATCCATATGCTTTGATCTTATGCTCAGTAGGCTTCCCCTCTTTAATCAAACTTATTATATCCTTGAGATGATTATTATCTTATTGGGCTCTTTCACTTATTGGATCTAATTAGGCATTACTTACAACTCAACTAATAAGGCTCCATCTTCTAGGTATTACAATTGAACATTCAATGCTTTCATACTGCCTAAGAGTTTTCAGCTTAATACATCAGCTACCATATTTACCTTAGCAGGGTGGTAATCAATTAAGTGATCATAGTCTTTGATATATTCTATCCACCTCCATTGTCTTAGGTTTAACTCTTTTTTGGTAGGTAATTTAGACTCTTATGATCATTATACATATAGCATCTCTCACTATAAAGATAATGCCTCTATATCTTTAAGGCAAAAATGATAGCAAATAACTCCAAATCATGAGTTAGATAGTTCTTCTTACATGGCTTTAGTTGTCCAGATACATAAGCCACTACTTTGCCATCCTGTATAAATAAGCACCCGAGTCCATTTTGTGAAGCATCACAATAGTTGACAAAGTCTTTCTCAGATTCTGGCTATGTAAGGATAGAGGCTTATGTTAACATGAGTTTTAGTTTGTCAAAGCTTTCTTGACACTTATGGTTCTATACAAATTTCATGTCTCTCCTTAAAAGACATGTCATAGGAGTAGCAATCATTAAGAACCCTTAAAAAAATCGCCTATAATATCGAGCTAATCCTAAAAAGCTTTTGATCTCTATCATATTTCTTAGAGGCTTCTACTCTAATATAGCCTTGACCTTGCTTAGGTCCACCCTGATCCTTCAGTTGAAGCAATGTGTCCTAAAAATGCTACTTCATTTAGCCATAATTAATATTTGCTCAATTTAGCACACAGCTATTTTTCTCTATCAGCTTCCAATACTAGCTTGAGATGTTGTTCATGTTCTTCTCTAGTCTTAGAATACACTAGAATATCATCAATGAACACTACCATGAACTGATCTAGGTATGGTTTGAATATTCGATTCATTAGGCCCATGAATGTAGTAAGGGCATTAGTCAACCCAAATGGCATCACTAGGAACTCATAATGTCTATACCTAGTGTGGAAGGTTATTTCTAAGACATCAAATTCTTTTATCCAGAGTTCGTGATACCTAGATCTCAAGTCAATCTTTGAGAAAACACTGGATCCTTTGAGTTATTCAAACAAATCATCCGTCCTAGGTAGTGGGTATTTATTCTTGATGGTCATTTTATTGAGCTGTTTGTAATCTATACATAATCGTAATAAACTATTTTTCTTCTTTACAAACAAGACTGGTGCTTCCCAAGTTAAAACACTGGAGCAGATAAACCTTTTATCTAATAGCTTCTATAATTGTATCTTCAGTTCTTTCAATTCTACAGGTGCCATTCTATAAGGGGCTATCTATATTAGTGTTATGCCTAAGTATACCTCAATGGCAAGCTCAATCTCACATTCATGTGGTAACCCTAGTAATTCATCTGGGAAGACATATGAGAATTTTGTTACCATTGGTATCTAACTAACATTAGGTCCTGTCTTTTTAGTATCAACTATATATGCCAAATGTGCTTGGCAACCCTTCTAGATCAATCTTTTTTCTATCACTGTAGAGATCACATTAGACAAGGAGTCTATTCTTTCATCGACTATTGTGATTTCCTCTCCATTCCCTATATAGATAGTGAGTCTTTTTTGTCTGTAATCCATCATGGCATGATGTTTAGATAACTAGTCCATACCTAGTATGACATCAAATTCATTGAAGGGTAGCTCAATAAGATTGGTAGGAAAGATGTGCCTTTGGATCACTAAAGGACAATTCTTATACACTCTATTCATTATCCCATGTTGCCTTATAGGATTACTAACCAAGATCTCTGTATCTAAAGGCTCTACTTATAGCCCTCAATCTTATACTACTATGGTGCAAACATAGGAATGTGTGGACCCTAAGTCAACTAGTGCCATAATAGGTAAATTAAGGAAGTAAAATATACCAGTAATGATGTCTAGACAATCTATCTCCTCCTGAGCTCTGATTGCATACTGACGAGCAGGTGCCCGAGTTTTTGTTCTTTAGCTCACCTTGAATGATTAGCTTTTGGTTTCCTTTAGCTCTATCTCTTTTACTCTCTTTCTGACTCCTAGGTAGTGCTGGTGATGAGACCTAGAGCCATCTAGAGTCCTCAACATTAGGTCTTAATAGGCAATCCTTCTAGTAATAGCCTTTAGAACCACATCTATAACATGCCTCTAGGATCGTTCTCTAGCATAGACCTCTATGTCTCCTCCCACATATGTCACAGACAGGTAGTGTACTCTTAGTAGTGGAAATTGGTGCACTAGTGGCTGGTCTCTATTATCAGGACCTAAACTGCCCTACTAGTCTAGATCTCTAAGCCAATACTAATCTTTGTGATATCTATGCAATTGGGCCTCCTTTCTATTTTTGGCTCACTTTTAGGGTTGAACTAGGTTGACCTCCCATGAAGGATCTCCCTTCCTAAAAATTTTCCTTTTTTTCCTTTAATATATCTTCCACCATATAGGTTATAACAACTAATAGTGCAAACTCTCTAATCTTATTTATAGCTATCTATAATCGAATGTTAGTATTAAGGCCCTTTTTGAACATCCTACACCCTTCTTCCTCAGTGGACATAATCTCTATCGCATACCTACTTAATCTAGCAAACTCTTTTTCATACTTTAATACTAGCCTTATGCTCTTTTTCAAGTCAAGAAACTGTTACCTTTTTTTCTCTAAATAACCTTCCATGATGTACCTCTTCCTAAACTCTTGTATAAAGAAGTCCTACGTAAAATTTGTTGGAGCTTTACATTCCCACAACCATTCTCCTCTAGTGATACCCTTCCTTCTATGATAGGGAGGTGGAAAAAATCAAATTCTCCTTTAAGTGCACTTTAACTACTCCAATATCTGCTCGGTTCTCTTAAGTCGATACTCCATTATAGTAAAATCATCTTTATTTGCCCCCAGAAAATCTATAACTCCAATCTTCTTAATTCATTTTAGATATGTCTTCTGGAGGGCTTGAGGTGGTTGTGGTGGCTGCTGTGGTGCTAGTGGTATAGGTAGGATAACTATAGTAGCAACTTGTTTAAACACTTCTACCATTTATGGCATCAATGCCGATTATACTTGTGCTGACTGAGTAGGTACATGCTAGGCTGCATCACTAGGTATTAGTGTTTCTAAGCTCGTCGGCTCCTAAATAGTTATGAGGGTATAACTCTCTACCTCCTCTGCACCAGTGAGTGGCCTTGGTTCACTCATATTGAATCTATATCAGAGAACAAACATTAGCCTCAAGTAGTGTAGTGTCATGTGATGTGTGTGTGTATATACAATCCTATGGCACTCATATGTAGCCTAAGAATGCCTAAACCTTACTTTGATACAACCTAATGTGACACCTCTCACTCGACCCAGTAGCTAGATCCAAATGAGAGATGGCACATTATGACACCTTTTACCAGAACCGTTGCCAGCTCGAATAAAAGATGACACATTAGCTGGTTCCATCTAGTTAAACCATTATCTTCTTAAAACCATATTATGAGTGTATCTATTATGAGCATCCTTGGCCCATATGTAAATCATCATGTATTATATATGCATGCATAGTAAATCAACCCTGTCTCTCTAGGAAAGAAATCTAGCAGCATAACATCTACATAATGTAATATCCCAAAATAAAACCTACAGGAAATGATACTTCTATAAAGTCTCAATATTAAATCCATATCCTGAACCCTTCTGGTCTCTTAATATCATCATAGGTCAACATATCATAGTGACATCAACCACACCATAGTTATAGTATCAATAATAGTCTTAATATCATCATATCTTAAGTTCACATCAAAAACCTATTATGTACTATTGATATATGTCTAATTAAATTACATAACCAGTGTAATTGCATAAAATATACATATATATGTCTAGACTAGACCCATACCCACTATTCATATATGAGTGCTAACTACCCTTATGTACATTACACTAAAAGATATAAAATGTATACCAAAACTTGAAGCTGGTTACACTATAATGCTACTTTGAGGCTAAAGCTATCTATCTACAACTTACATATTAGAAATAGGATGCACTAAGCATAAAGCTTAGTGGTGTATTCATTAAAATATGTTCACACATATATACAGTCATGCCAAGTATGTATTTCTAATAATGAAACATGTCGTATAATGCTTGCACATTTTATGATCCTTATGGTGTTACACATTTAACCATTTTATGTCATTGTATTACCATAATCTATTATTGTCCATTTTATGTTACTTGTTTATCATAATTCATTACTTTCATTACAATTAGTTTTCTATATTTAGTTACCATCATTATGTTTCATGTTTGTTAACCAATTCATTTGACTTATTAATGCCAAAGTTATTATCCAATTTATTTAACTCATTTAAACCATACCTATTATCCAATTCATTGAGCTTCAGGTATACTTGTATTATGAATCGATTACTTAATTACTCATTATCTAACATATTGCTTTTCAATTTACTAGCCTATATTTGATAGACACCAATCCCAATACTAGATATTGGGATGTCATTGTGCAGTAGCCTACATTTTAGACCTCACAGCTGCTACACTAGCATATCATATCAATGTAAGTGTGCAATGGTTCTGTTAAATCTCCTAATGGTTAGACCCATTTTATATTATGTGTGGTGGTTTTGTTGGACCTTTCGATGGCTACACCTACATAAATATCAATGTCATCAATATATAGGTGTGTAATGGTCCTATTAAACCTCCTAGCAACTGCACCTATATAGAATTATGTGCAGTGGTTCTATTGAACCTTATAGAGGCTGCACCTACTTTTGTAATCAAATATCATCAAATATCAACATGTACATGTAAATGATATCGAAGTGTCTTAGCAGCTATTACATTCCCTAGTTGACCGATCAACCTATCCAATAGGTTATCTAACACATATGGACTATTGACATTTTTTCTTTAGTTACATATCATTACATATCTTATACACATTTCTCATATTCTATTCCAATCATATATTCATGCAATTTGCACATACTTCATAACCAACTATTTACCAATTTGTGGTATATTATATAACCACCTCTATAATGTCATAGCAATACCATTACTGCCTTTATTCATCTCACATTCATGATTATTTCATATTACTCATCTCATGACATAATTTCCATTATGCACATCTATTAATGGCCATCATATATTGTCATTACAAATAACCATTTTGCATTATTCTTCTTGTAATACCATTTCTATTATGCACATTACCATTTACTATTAAGCATTACCAATTCATATATCAACACACAATTTGCATCACACAACATACACATGTTTCATATTCCACATTTTCATTAACACATATATTCACCAATATACATAACCAATACACATTATGCCAATATCTTCAAGTCTAATACACTATCTTTACACCAATTATACCACAAATTGCAATAATTCTAACTATATCCTTATTATACCCACCATTTGGCCACCATTCCATTTCCATCATTAAAATTTCTTTTTAACCTAAATTACATTCATATTAATTAATTAATTTTTATGTCATAAACCCTAATATACTCTAATTTCCATTTTAGGGTTACACTAATCCCTAAATTAATGACATTTACATAATGCACATATTATGAAATTTGCACAGCATGTACACACACTCACATGTTTTATTGAATACACTTATAGAGTGATTATTTGGCATCCCGAATAACACTTTATAGCTTCTCTTTGCCTTTATCCTTGCTCTCCTCTAAATTCTCTAAATTCCATAATGGCAATTTTATTAGAAAAATTCATAAAAATTTGTATACAACTCTAAATTAAAAATTACTAGAATCATCAATTATAACACCCTTAATTACTTAGAAAAATACTAGGGTTTGAATTTAAGGGTTTGAAACTCTAAATCTTCAAACTATTTTTTTCCACCAAAAGCCTTCTTCTTATAGAATTAACACTAGAATTAGATTTTAGGAGTGATGTAGATTATTTTTGCTATATAAAGTGTGTGATTTGGTAAAAAAAAATAGAGAGGAGGCAGAATATGGGAATGGCATCAGCTTAAGGGGTATTTAGGAGATGGTGGTCTTTTTGGATCCTATGTGTCACACACACATATCTTAAGACTATGAAAGGCCATAAACACACCACATGGCAATCCAACGGCCCAGATTAATCTTATTTGTGTTTTAAGCTTTAAAAATGTGATTTTATTGTTTGAGGTCTCCAAAAATACTTCTCTTCTCGCCAAAAATTACAAAAATTTCCAATTTAGGGACCTCTAAGATCTTAGGTCTAAAAGCTAATGGGAACTTGGTTAATTAATCAATCGCGTTTTCAAGAAATTTAGATAAAATACTTATTAATATCAAAAATTCGAATTCAACACCAATAGACTAATTAGAATTTTTAACCTTCAAGTCATGCTATTTCCAGGTTAGTCCAGACACATCCCACCATTTTAAATCTTGATGTAAATTAAGGTCATTATTCACTAGATATCGATTTGAAGTTTTTTATTAGTTCAGCGGTTACTTCAAATAACTTTATTTTCATTATCATTTCACCCATCATAATTCTATGACTAGAGCTCCCTCTAGGCCACATCGGTGTGACCCAGTTACTCAGGAATCACTATTCATGCCTAGGGAAGTACTATTCATGAAATGAGGTTTTTGAGCATTACACCCACTAGTGTGAAACCCTCTATATGTACACTAGGCAAAAATTAGAGCATAGCCCTTTAAAGGAAAAACCCAAAAAGAGTTCTCTAGCAAAAAGTTAGGGCAAAGAATAAAAAACACACTTGTAAGGGAAGTGGGCTTCTAAGCATAAATTTTGAATTATGCATTTTAAGGGTATCCAAACCTCTAAGGGTTTTAGCAAGAATAAGGATTAAACGGTTTCCAATCAAATCAAATTCCATTAAGTACATGAAGAAGTTTGTAGTTACAAAAGGAACCTTTATGGGTTATTACTAGATACCTCATCAATATGCAATAAGTAAATACTCAAACCATTTAAGAGACATAGAAGGAGATGAATGATGCACTCTAAAATAGACTCTAAAGGAATAAGGCCTATTCTAGGAATAAGCTTTTCAACTACTAAGGGAGATATGCTCAAGGCACATATTTCATCCAATCGATAATGATCTTTAAAAGATGGTAGTATGATAATGGCATTTATAGAAATGTCAAAGTTCATAATTGCTGCAAATTCCTCAGGTGTGCGGGCAAGTTCTTGGTTATTAAAGTTAAACACATGAAAAGTGGGGTCCCAATAGTGTGCATTTGTTGTAAAGAAGTTGAAGTCAATTTTTACCTTTCTAAAGAATCTAATGGTAGAGAAAGGGGTAATAATGCTAGAATCTCAAGTGACTTTAGAATTGAAAAGTTGAGACAATTGGAAGTCAAAAAGAGAACCCACAATGAGTAGTGAAGAAATAAGCAAAAATAGAGCCTATTTATAGGTTGAAGCCAGGTATGATCCCAGTCCAAAAAGGATTTGGACTTAAAAGCATACTTATAGGTTTGTACAAACCTATTTAAGGGAGAACGATTCTAACATTTGCATGAACCTCCTAGAAGAAGATCTATAAGGACTGCCTCTAGAACCAAGTCTGCAACAAAAAAAATAGGTCCATATAGACCTAAGTCCTAACTAAGAAAGCAAAAGCCAATCCTAAGCCTTTCTTGAACAACCTAACTAGGAAATGTCTTAGTATAATACTCAATAAAATATAATGGTTTTCTTGTCTCGATTAGCGAATAATTTAGAGGAAATCTTAGAGAGATTTTGATTAGGATTGTGTTTAACATATGATAATGTAGAAGAATAATTGAAAAAATCAATTGTAATTAGCAAAATGAATATATACAAGTTTTAAGCTTCAAAAGTAGCAGTATTCCAAAGTTTGTGTACAAAATAAGCAAAAGATCATAAAGATAGCTATTGGTTAAGGCCCGCCTCACTCTTAGTGTCTTCGTTATATGAGGAAATCACCAACTTCTCTGTAAGCTTGAAGGTCCTTGCTTTCCTCCAAGCTATTTGCAAAGCCCTGACCTATCTTGCTAGTTCACTCTATAAGAAAGAAAGGATCAATGCATTATCAATTATAGACATAATCATGTATACACACATAAGCAACCCATTTTGCATTTCTTTTAAATTTACTTTATAAGGAACTCACTAAAAGTGTACTAGTCTCATTAATCATAGCCTTCTAGAAGGTCTCTATAACTTGGGTAGTCCTTTTTATAGGCACTTTATTAACTTACTCAAAAGGATAATGCATCCAATCAAAAAGAAAATCAAATGATAGTGTTAAAAGTAAACAAGACTTGTGATTTTGAATTTACTAGTATAGCTTTAGTAGGCTCAAATGATGTTAGCCAATTATCTTTAATCTTTAAACAAATAAACTCAAGCTCACCATGTTAATCATATCTCATGTAGTTCAGCTCAGGTATATTTGTAAGCATGCCTACTACATTGCCAAGCATCGAGTTAGGACTAATAGTAGTAAAGAAGCCTCGACCATGCCCTTTATTAGTCGGAGATAGAGTATAAGCACAAAAGTACTCATAAACTCAAGCTCAATAGGGAGATACTCGAACTAGTAACATCCCTTCTCATCTTCCTTAAAAAGGAAAGACTAACCTTAGCAGCAAGAGAAGGCACCTACATAAAATACATAAGTTAATAAAGAAGTACAAATTGGCAAAACTTAAGGATTATACCTATTTAGATGGCCTAGCTAAATAAAGAACCCAAAGTAGCAAGTGAGTAGAGGCCTAGTTGTATAGTCTCTACCATTCTAAACAAAGTAGAATGCACACATGTAGTTGGAAGTCATGGCCTACACAAATCTCAAATTCTCTATATACCTCTTGATCAATATCATGTTATGAGAGCTTTAAAGGATATGTTATGAGGATGGCCCCCTATGCCAGCTTAATATCCTCTCATCAAGGTATAAAAAGTATGTATAGAGAGTAGATAGGAGTACCCACTCCTTAGAGAGTTTTTTGATAGAGCAGAGATCATTAAAAGGTCCCTTATGAGCTAGGCCTAACCAAGTAATGTCAATCTGTGCAAACAATCTAAGTAAAATTGTAAGAAATAATAAGAAGCTTTATACTATGAATTTAACTTTGTAGGATTACTTACATCACT
Source organism: Hura crepitans (assembly GCA_948208565.1). Taxonomy (NCBI): domain Eukaryota; kingdom Viridiplantae; phylum Streptophyta; class Magnoliopsida; order Malpighiales; family Euphorbiaceae; genus Hura; species Hura crepitans. The sequence goes on from CANXYI010697417.1 coordinate 11,897, forward strand.
CCAAGCCTAAGAGATGAGAAATTAACAGTGATACATCCAATTGAGGGAATTCCAGGCCTTTAAAACTAGTCTAACCCACTAATCCTATTGGTTTTTCACAAGTCAAGCATAGTAAAAATTTAAAATTTTGTGAAAAATTAAACATGAAATAGGTGATTGAATGATGCAAAACAATTGACAGATAATAGAAAAAGGAGCAGAAGATATTTACTATTATCCATTTATGCATGTTCCTTTTCTTCTGCTTACCTCAATGGGTTTTCACAAACCACTATGATTCTTACTAAGAATACCTTTAAGACATTCATATAAGAATCACAATGTGAAGACTACTCAAATTCCTAAATGCTAGTTAGGAATTTGAGAGGATGAAGCAGAATAAAGAAGAAATAACTTTTAGCTTAGGGAAAGTGGATGTGCCAAAAGCAGTATGGTGCCTCTATCTATTAGTTGATCAAAGTTATCCATTTTTATACTTTTAAAAGGCTCTCCTAGGTTAGATGTTTAACACTTAAAATCTAACCTAAAACACCTATTAAGAGGCCTATAAAATAGGACTCTAGTCAGACCATATGCATGGCTCAGTTTTGTGCCAATGCATATTGCACACTTGGTATGCCCTAGGCCAAATATTTAAGGCTCTATTAGGCCTTCTTTTTTATTAGATAATGGCCTAATATATAATCCTTTTAATACTTAAAAGGTTAATTAGAATTACATCTAACATGTACGTAGAATTGGGCCCTTAAGGCCTAATCCCTTTAAAACCCTAAGTGTGAACACTCCAATTAGGCTCTAAGCCTAATTATTTCTTATTTCTCATTTATTTATCATTCAATGACATCTAACATCATTAAATATTCAAAAATTTTAAACCTAATCTCAATTCTTTTAGTGTGTGACCTTATGGGTTTTTGAAGCATGTTGGTAGTACACAATAAATTAGAGTTCTAGTCCAACTAAGACTTTTATGGTTTAATCACATTGAATGCATAATTAGTTCCCAATTAATAATTCATGAGTGTACAAGTTATCAGAGGTGTCTAACCACACATTAAGACTAAAAAAGTGTCAAAAAGTCCAATGGTTAGACTTAACTCTTCCATATCCAGTTACAGTGCAATTACTATTTTCACCACACTTTAGCTCATTTAGGTTTGAGTATGGACTTGTGTCAGCTCAATGCTTAATTAAGTATGTTTAATTAAACCCTAAATATGTTTATTCTAATATTTACATCTTTATTCTTGAAATTCCCTTATGAATGTCATTCATAATTGTATTTCACTTTGGCCAAAGATTTTTAAATAAAGATACATTAAAACTATAGGATAAATTCCCCATTATAATTCAGAATGGTGAATCCTTTATAGATCACTCAACTATCTTTAAGTATCTAATGCTATATCCAACTTTCTAGCTATATATGTATACATTATGGCAATGTAAAAGCACTAGAGTTAAAATATAACAATTGATACTTAAAATAACCTTGGTGATCTTGAGTCCAAAAATACTTGCATCACTATTATGATAAGATATTTTCACTAACATAGATTATGTATCCATGTGAAGATCTTATAATAGGCTTCCAATGTACTTACTTTTTAGACAAGTATCCACGTGTTAACCCTAGACATCCCTATGCCTACAACTTATGAGAACTAAAACTTGACTTTGTCAAGGAGTATAACATGTGCTAGTCTATCTACATTAAGAATGTCTCATCTTGTTAATACTATGACTAGGGATCATTTTGGTATTTCACATTTGCATACAATAGAAATCCCACATCATAAGTTCTCTATGGTTTTCTTTGTATTGTGAAATAATACTAAGGACTCTATTACAAAGTTTAAGATATATATATCAAATAAATGAATTAACATAAGTACTATGTAATAAAGAATGCCTATTATTATAAACAAATGTTTAATGTACATAAAGTATCCCTATTACACATGCTCTAAGGCATAGAACTAACAAATCCATCACTAGAAATTCATGAAGAATATCTATCTCACATGGACGAGTAAGCAAGTGTAGCTCATAGGTCCAAACCTATAAAACAAAGCATTTAAGTTTCAATTAATAAAATTTTAAGAAAGAAATTAAAAGTAGAACAATTAAGGTATTTACTAGAACACCATAAATGAAGCCCTGGATGAATTTATGACTCCTACGAGTTCACGCAACCATGTCTAACCCTCAGTACATCTAATTAAAGGAGTAGTAATACCAATTCTACCCTTTGATTGACTCAATCTTATCCAAATAGGGTAGTATACTCCCACTGATGTTACCTTTTGCATTGGCAAATAGTGTCATGCCTAACAAGTATAGAATAAAGCACCTTGCATACTGGTCAACCTCAGTTTGAGCCTTAAAAGCTAACTCAGCCTATCTCTCTTATAATTCAGTATAAATGATATTACCTGATCAGTCCTACAGGACAAAGGCAAAGAGATCCCTAATCCCTTATACCCTTAACTCAAAATATCTATAATTGGCATAAAAAAGAATGGCATGTCCCGAGTACGGAACTCCTATAATATAAACCAAATCAAAGGGCATGATCATTAGCTTATGAAATGATAGATAGAATATGTGTGTGGTATCTATCTATTGGTTAAGCAAGGCTTTCAGCATCTGTAAGCCTCTTTTGAAGTTACCACACACTAAAGGGCTAATAAAGGTCTGAAAATTGGCCAGCTTGATCCAATTCTTCACTATAATAGGGATCACTGTATAACACTATTCCAATTTTAAAAGATTCCTTTTGCACTTTAGCCTTGTCTTCAAAAGGAAAAAGATAAGTATTAGTATATAAGTGCTATAAATTATCATTAATGTTCAATTTGAGTCTTGTAAGATATCACACAAGTCCACCCAGACCACATTCAAAGCCATAACAAGTTTATAGACTAAAAAAATCAACATAACATAATATGTCTACACAGACATCACCTTATAAGGTTTACATAGACCACAACATCAATTCAAGGAAAAAAAGAAAGAGAAAGAATGAGAAGCACAAAGATAAACACAAATCAACACTATTTCACATACATGTCCACATGAACCAGTCACAAACAACAAGCAATGTTTGCATGAACCGTTAACATTCACAAATAAGTCAAAAAAGTCTACATGGACTAGACACCACAGACATCATGTAAAAAGTTCCATAATTCATTAGGTAAGGCAAAAGCATATCATTTCATATTTTATTACACAATAATGTCTACACAAAACCACCTATAGAGACTAAAAAAGTCCATATAAACATTGATGGCATTCCTAGATAGTCTGCACAGATATCCAGCATATAATATATTTAAAATAATAGATTAAGCATGGAGATGCTTTTTGGAAATTATCTTAAACTTATGGCCCATACTGACCAATTAAGTCTAAGCCATAAAGTCCACATAGACCACCTATGTTTTATTCATTTAGTTTGTAAGGACTTATTGGTGCAAAAATAACAAAAATGTAAAAATCACAAAAGTTAGCCAACTTAAGAAGAAAAGGGAAGAAGTAGAGCAAAAATGAGAAGTAGCTAACTTATGGATATGCCTCTGAATAGGCATGGTGATTCAATTTGGCCAAAATTAGAGTTGGGTCCTGATAATATACTCTATTGATAAGAGAGAAGGTTTTTGATCGATTGATCATCACAAAATTGATAAACCCTTTAGGTATAGGCATTTTATCATTTGTGGATTTCTATAGGTCCTTGAAAATGGATGTGTCAGTCATTAGAGGTTGTGGCAATAACCTGTAAGTATTTTTGAGTTTGATTGGTGGTGGATTCTCACTAAAAATAGAGGTTGATGGCAAGGAACTCTTATTGAAGTTGGTTAGAATGGTTTCTTAATAATTGGCCATAGGGTAATAGATGTCAAAAGAAGCAAAAGTGAAATAAAAAATAGAGAAAAAAGAAGAAAACTAAAAATAAAAAGAAAAAGGAAAGGAAAAAGAGGAAAAGATAAGGGAAAGTCAGGATTTTAAAAGTTTGACAATAGGTTTGCATAGACTAAGAAAGAGTAAAACTTTTGAGAGTCCGCTTTGACCTTTAAGGTTCTATAATATCCATATCCATTTCATGTGGACTAATAAGATCAAAAGTTATGTTTTATATATGCAAAGACCATCATTAACCAAGTAGGCCTATAATGACATTTATTTAGGCAATTTCTCAAGCTAGTTAGTCATATTATAAATACTAGATTCAGAATAAATAAGATCAACTCTCTAAACAGTAACAAAGAACCAAAGAGACAAGATCAATTAACATTATTGGAAAAAATAATAAAACCCCTAATAAAGGTTAGTAAAGTAGTAATTCAGCCTATATTAGAACCCATAACACAAGCATATTATGTTGGAGAAAAGAAAGATGAATTGTCTATCAGTTTACATCTTTTTCTACACAAAAAAGAGTAACAAAAAAACTACAACTTAAAAAAAATATTTCGATCAAATTATGTCAATTGATTGGAAATTCAGCTATAACCAATTAATCCTTAAATTGGCCTTTATTTTAGGTTAATTAACACATGATTTAGCCTTTTTATCATATTCAGTAGATTCTCAGGTCAACCAAGTCATATTTCAGCTCTAACCAATGATACTAAGGTTTAGCAATCATTTTTGGTTAATTGCAACATGATTCAGCCTCAAAGGTCAATCATATAGTCTAGCTTTCTCAATCTCAACCTATTTAAAATCACATACTTAGATAACAAATATATTTTAGTTATAAAAATTTTGTTATCATTTTTTAGCATAGTGCTTATTACTTGATTTAGCTTCAGAGGTCAATGATGAAGTCCTTCTCCTTTACAAAACTTATTCACAAATTAAGTACATTTTTAGTCGAGCCTTAATTTAGTTTTATTAGCTAACTAGAGCATAGTTTAATAGGAAATTATTTCTAAACATGAGTTACTTTTATGAGTTTTATCACACACAATGCACGAACTCACCAGAGTAGGGGCCAACTGTAAGCATCCTAGTTTCAAGCCTATGATAATAGCTAGAGAAAAGCCCACAATCAAGGGAACCTAAACCCTAGATTGCATAGACTATACCACTATAGTTCATATGGAATTTTAAGTTTTAAGCCCAAATAATTGAGCTTGTAATATCTAAGAATCCTAAAATTATGAATAGTACTTCTCGAGATGTGAATAGTATTTCCTGAGACTCGAGCTACACTAATCAGACCGAATTAAAGTATTAATTGTAATGCAATTTTAGGAAAAAATTGAAATAAAAATGAAGTCATTATATAGGTTAAAATTAATAATGAAGTTTTTATGGTAGTTTAAAATGAATAGTAACCTAGCCAGGGTTGAACTAATAAATTCAATGTTTTCAAACAAATTGACCTGAGAATGTTACAACTTGATAATAAAATATTCTAAAGTGTTCAATGAAATTGGAATTGAAATTTTTAAAGATCAAGAGAATTTATTAAAAATTAAACAAGGAAAAAAGTTAGTTTTACATTGATTTTTCAAGGTTTTTGCATACAATTTGTTTGGGAATATCAGGTTATATTATGTATGATTATTTGAGATCATAAGACACATTAATTGATATATAGAATTGGGAGAATTAAATTAAAAGACAATAAAAAGAGAATTATAAGTGGGAATAATATAGACCTTTGGATCAAGATAAGATTAGATCTTGACCATTCATCATAACACATATAAGTCAAATGTATGCTCAGCGAAGAAGCAAAAATTAGCCCCTCTCTCTCTTATCTTTCTTATCAACCATGGAATGAAAAATCCTAGCTTTTAAGCTTTATCCTTTCTTCTAATCCACCATCTCTCACATTATAACCCTTTTTAGGCTACCATAAGACTCTTCTTACATTAAACATAGAATTCAAAGGTAAAAAGGAAAGAATTTTTGGGTTTTGATGTAAGGATAAATAGAAACCAAGTTTGAGGTAAAGGTTTATTTTTGGGTTTTTATAATTTTAAAGGTGTATTTTGGTTCTAATAAGAGTTATATAAGCTCCATTTAAGTTTTGGATATGTGTGGATTTTTATTTAGATTTTTGTTTATGTATGGGTATTATATGTGTAGTTGAACAAAAGAATAACAAAGGAAAAGAAAGGAGAAAGCAAAGTGAACTCAAGAGGAGCTTTTTAGCTTGTTTTTGGTATGTGTATCTAATAACATTACAATTTAAAGTGTATGTGTGCAATATGTCTATGTATGTTTAATGTTTAAAGTGTGCTATTATTATGAGACATGACATGCATAGTGAATTGTAAGTAGAATGGTCATAAATGCATGCTTATTTGATGAATAACTTAATAAGAATAAGTAATGTATGTGTGTGTGTGTGTAGTTTTATGGCCAAAATGGATGATGGATGTCCCTTTAATTACATGTGTTATTCTTTGATGGGAAGTAACATAATTGTATAGTGAAAGCATAAATTTGAGGTAAGTAACCTTTAAAGTATATAATTGGTTGTATTGGCATGCAATTATATGATTAAAGTGAGATAATGACATAACTAGGCTAAATAACATCACATAAGCATGGTATTAAACAAGTATGTATATAAAGCATGAAATGCATGTATAGGCCGAAATAGGCTATACATGAGAACATGGTGTATGTGATTATGTTGGAATCCAAATACACCAGGTGTATAGATGTATGCAAGTGATAGCTTATGAACTAAAATTGAGAAAGGGAAAAGAGTATGATGAAGGTTAGATATTATTATAGATATGTGAAGCAAAGTATGATTCAATGTATGGTATGATCTAAGTATGCTATATTGACGAACATGATGGAAATATTATGCATGATGGCTAAATGCCTTATAAGAGGATGTTAAATAATTCCTCATATTGATAAGTTGATCAAATGGCCTAAAATATGAGAATAATGATTTATAATGCATTCTTGATAAATAGTAATCTTATGATGAAGATGATATATAACGCATGACATATGTATACATCAAACATAATGTAAATTGCATAATGACTTTATACATACCCACTTAAAGTTAAGAAATGCCCATATCAATGTAAACAACCTAGTCTAGATAGGTTGATTGGTTAACTAGCAAGACTAGCAGCTGTTAGGGTACTTTCGTGCCTACTCATGCCTATCAAGCCCCAAGATATGGAATTTAAGCCCTTTTATATGGTCTTCAGGCTCGAGTTCTTCACCTTTAGGCTTATTATATGATTATGAACTTTTTGGTCCTTAAAATGACCTTTGGGTTCCACTATGACCTTCATGGTCACCGATATGACCTTTATGGTCTTAGATTTAATTCATCCCCTATATGGCTTTTATGGCCCATAGAGTTCCCATTATCTAATGTTAGGATATTGTCTATTAAATTTGGGTAATTAAAAGAATAACACTTAAAAATGATTATAGTATGTATTTAAGTATATTAGTACATTGATATGCTTGAATTCTAATGTCACAATTTGCATGTGTTATATATAGTGTTACTTGTATATACCTTTTTTTTATGTCATAATGCCATTAACTCGATATAAGATTTATATGAATGTATCTTGCATGTGAATGTGTGTGAATGTTATGTTTAATGCAATTGGATACACCACTAAGCTGTAAAGTTTAGCACATCATTTGTTATTTTTGTAATGCGTAAGTTTTAAAGTTTTAATGGGGAAGTACTAAAGCTATAGTCCCTAGCAGTTCAAGGATAAAGAAGAAGCTTCTTTTTGGTATATTTATTGTTTTTGTATATGGCTTTTGTAAGACGTATATAGGCACTCATATACATATAAAGGCATTGGGCCTAACATGTTCAAACCTATGTTTTTGTAATCTTATATGATAGTTTACATATAGGTATAAACTTATGTTTTTTGTGATATGTTTGATGCATATTTATGAGATGCGTTGATGTTATATGTTGAGTTCATGAGGAGGATATTAAGTTTTAGTATGAGATATGTTGAGACTTTTACAAGTGTGTTTTATGCAGGTTACTATTTAGGATAGTGTTATCGGATAGCTGTTATGTATTGGATTTTTGACATAATGACCTCGAATAGTTTAACTTATTATGTGGTTTTATTAGCATGTGTTTATAAGGTTTTATGAAAATCAAGTTTGTGTATAAGGTTTTAGGTAACAAGGGTTAAAGAAAGTTTGATATTGGTTACATGTTGTTATTTATTTAAATCCAGCCATGGCCCATGATCCGCCTTGACTTCTTGGTCTATGGTCTATATAGACCTTTTTTTCTAGCCTATGGTTAGCATGAACCTACATTCACAAAGCATCTTGAAACCTAAACTCAACTTTTTATTTTGATGAAACTTCCTATTTTCTTAATGGGAAGGCTTTACCAGAAGCCTATAAACACCAATCTAAAGAGCTACAAGACATCTAGAATACCAAGAATTATTTTAAGCAAACCCTGCCAATGAAGCAATTGTACTAGTCTTAGCCCACACTTAAAAGCTATAATTTTATTTTAAAAACTCAACCTTTAATTTGTTGCTTGAAGCTTATATTAGAGTAAACTCAAGGCCTTTACTTTTATTATTTTAATAACATGAAAGCAATGATCTTTAATGATTTATTAGATTGTGATGTGATTCTCTATAATCCCCACATTAATTATAGGAGCAGGTTATTGTAAAACATGTTTTCTTTATGTTTAAGTTGCTTCATGCATCATAATAATCATAATTAACATTTTGGATTACATTATTAGTTTATACAAACCATATTTCATGAGTCAAGTCTGTGTAGGCATGTATTGATTACTTTTAACCTAACACGCTATTGGGTTATTCTAATTTATCAATATTATAGAATGTGATAAATCAATTGATAAAGGCTTTACTTAATATATAACTAAATAATTGAATATTTAAATATGATTATATCATGTGATATTGTTCTATTATAAGGTCTACACGGAC
>CANXYI010697435.1:0-10126 GCA_948208565.1 Hura crepitans
ATACATAAATAGTCCATATATTTCATAATGCTCAAGCAGATGGTAAAATACAATATCCACAACCAAAAGGTGTACATCATGCATATAGTTATCCATATCACACATATATGGAAACCAAACATTTAAAATCAACCAATCATCAAATTGAGCCATTACCAAATCATATATGCACTAACCGTCATATTAGCTAACATGAAATACATCATAAGTCAATTTCATTATTTTCTTTATTAAATTAAGCCCATTTCAGATAACCCCAAACCTTTAGATAATAGGATCAAAGAATGTGAAATGGCCCACATTTTAGACCTTTTAGCTGTTACACTAGCATAAAATTATATAATGGCCCTTATGGGACCTTTTGATAACTATACCTACATAAAACTATGCAAAGGCCTATTACAGAACCTTAAAATGGTTGCTCCTATATAGGTCTAAAAAACTTAATATAAATTTATGAGTTAGACTAAAAGTGAACCCTTGGATCAAGCACAGAGTGCCCTATTAGCTGTTATATTCCCTAGTTGACTAGTTAACCTATCCATTCATAGGTTGTTGCATTTCATAGGCTAAAATAATTAAATTTTAGTTTTGCCTCATTAAGTAAGATTAAATAGCTTTTAAGTTAAATATTTTAGCCATGAAATGACTAAAATTGCTTATTTTCATTAAGAATTTCATTAAAGAAATAATGCTCATTTTAGCATGCATTGATGCCATATGCATAACAAATCACCATATCTATCTCATTCATGAATTTTTAACATGTAGTATTCATATACATATTCATTTGAGGTCATGGGTCCATTTTATCCACTTTATGTCTCAATGTTCATAAATTTCTCATATTATGGCATACATTAGTGTTAAAAACATTTTTAAGCATATATTAGGTTTAAAACATAATTTAGGTCCTAAACCTCATTTCTTCCTAACACTAAATATGTTTGTACTCAAATATGATGGATGTAACATGTATGGACACCAAATTCTCACATTTCACAAGCTATCATGCATATACACTTATATGGTGCCATTCGCCCATACAGGTCATTATAACCAAATTTGCCTTAATCACCATACACTATGTAACCATGACACATAACATTTTGCATACATATAAGAAGTGGTCATAGAAAGTTACAAGCATCTATGCCATTTAGGCTATTTGGCCATTTAGCCACTCTAGCCCTTCATTAGTTAGTCTTACAATAACATACTTCATACTTATGCTCTTTATGACCATCATTTCTTTTCAACACTAATTACCTATATCATATGCTTTATGTTTATACTAACATATATACATGAATGGTAATTTGTTTCCAAACCTTACTACTAATTATACCATAAACTATCATATTAATCACACATAAACCTCACTTAATGATAATTAGAACTTAAGAGTTATGCACCCCTTTGTTAGCATTTAGACCATTTAGCTAAAGTGTACAAAATGCCCATAATTAGTACATTCATCTTATATATTATGCAAACATAATTGACATGTATAATAACATAAGGCATATTCTCATAAACAGAAATAAAGGCATTTTTACATATTATGTACATATAGCCTAAATAACGCACATTTTAAGCATTTTCCATCTCTAATGAATTCTCTTGCTTCAATTCACTCAAAAATATACCTAATAAATTAATTAACCCTAATTTAGGCTCATTTAATCTTGATTACTAAATTAAGCCATTTAAGCCTCATTGAGCTCCATTTTAAACATATTATGTCACAACATGCACAATATACATATTTACTTAATCAAAATAAGTTTTCATAATTTTTATCACTTTGAAATACATATTATAAGTCATAAAACCCATTAAATGCATTAAATTTATGGCACTACACAATATGAGCATTTATTACATAATGTATATAATATGGACATTTAATGTTTCTATTTGAGATTGCATATTCTATTTCATTTACACATACCGAGGGGTTGTGAAGTAACCATAAGGCCCATTTATGCATTTTTTTTTGCCTTTATCACAATTCAATTTATAAACCCTTAACATAAACAAAAAAATTTTTAAAAATCTATAATAAATATACCAGTGCACCAAAAATAAATATAAAATCATAGGACATCTTTTGGACACCCCTAGAACCTAAAAATAATTCAAGTTGGAAAATATTACCCAAACTAAAATGGTTACAATTCACGAGATCAAAAACATAGTGTTTTCAAGTAATCTCCTTTGAATTTTCTACATCCTAATGGTGTTTGATGGCATAGAGGTTACATAAAATTGATTTAGTGGAATAGTTTGTGTTTTAAAAGAGGTGGGAAGAAATAAAAATGGTGGGGAAAGGGGGATGGTGTCATCGGCTAAGAGGAAAGAGAGAGGGAGAATGAGTGTTATGAAAATGTTGACATTTGAGAAGAGATTTGACTATTTATACCTCCCATCAATTTATGTAATTTTATTCCATTTTTCCCATTTCTTCTTCTATTTTCACTTTTTTTTATACCCCATGCTCCTCTAAAAATTAAATCTCAAAAAATGAGGAAAATCATTAAATATGCTACTTTTAATGTTACCGAATTTTTGAAAAATTACTTCCTAATTTCCAAAAATTCTAATTTTACTACCATTTTCCTCATTAGAATTTTTAAGTATCTGGTTATATAAGTTTCATAATTTTTTGAGCAACTTTGAAAATAATTTATGGTTCAGCTTTGCCTTGGTTATTATTCCCAAGACATTATCGTAAAAACTTTCAATGCATTTTTAACCACTCAAATGACTTTCAATTGATTTAAAATGTTGCCCAATATTATATTACAATTAATACTTTCATCTGTTGGCATTAGTGCAACCAGAATCTCAAGAACACTATTCATCTTAGGAAAGCACTCTTCATAATTGTTGGGATTTTTGAGGCATTATAGTGAGGAAGCAAGTGAGTTATTGGAACACATACATACAGATATGTGTGGTCCAGTGACAACACATACACATGGAGGTTTCTTATACTTTATTTCCTTTCATTGATGATCACTCATGATATTGGTATTTGTATTTAATGAAGTACAAGTGTAAAGCCTTCAAAAATTTCCAAGAATTTAAAAACAAAGTTAAGAAACAACTTAATAAGAGTATTAAAACTCTTTGATCTAGATGAGGTGGTGAATACTTGAGTCAAGAATTCCATGGTTATCTAAGAGACACTGGCATCTTGTCTTAGTGGACTCCTTCATATACACCATAATATAATGGTATATCTAAAAGGAGAAATTGAACCCTATTAGATACGGTTTGATCCATGATGAGTCTTAGAAACTTACTTATGTTCTTTTGGGGGTATGCATTGGAATATTATTTATATTTTAAATAAAGTTCCATCAAAGTCTATTGATGTCACACCATATGAGATATGGTATAATAAGAAACCTATTCTTTCACATATCAAAGTATGGGGATGCCCTACATATTTGAAAAGAGTAATGTTAGATAAGTTTAAAGCTATGTCTGACATATGCTTATTTATAAGGTATCTAAAGAAAATTTTAGGATACTACTTCTGTTATCCTTTAGAACAAAAAGTGTTTGTTTAAAATAATGTAGTGTTTCTAGAGAAAGAGTTTCTAATTAAAGACAATGTAAGAAAATTTGAACTTGATGAAGTTCAAGATCCATAAATTAAAGAAAATCAATCAATTAATCCTAGTTTTATTACTTATAGTGATGAGATAATAGAAGCTTTGGAAACACAAGTTCATAGATAGTTCACTAGGGTCATTATTTTTGAGAGATATTGATTTCTTATGGACTAGGACAAGGATGTTACCATAGTAGAGAACCATGAGCCCACTAGTTATGAAGAGGTTTTAAAGACCTTAAAATCATACACATATTTTAAGGTCATAAAATGAAAAATGGATTCCATGTACAATAATAATGTATGGACTTTGGTTGATCCACCTAAAGGGATAAACACATTAGTTGCAAATGGGTGTTCAAGAAAAAAAAGTGACATGAAACGTAATGTGATTACCTATTAAGCTTAATTGGTAGCAAAAGGCTATCATTGAAGACAATGGATTAACTTTGATGAAACCTTTTCTCCATTTGTTATGCTTAAATCAATTCATATTTTGATTTTTATTACTGCTTATTATGATTATGAGATTTAGCAAATGGGTGTAATTTCTTAATGAAAAATTGTCAGAGGAAGTGTAAATGACATAACTAGAAGGTTCTACATCAACAGATAGCAATCAAGTCTACAAGCTTTATAGATCTATTTAAGGATTGAAGCCAAGCATCTAGAAGCTAAAAAATCCATTTTGATGAGACAATCAAAGAATTTAGTTTATAAAAAAATATGGATGAACTATGTGTTTACAAGAAAGTTAATGGTAGTGCAATGATTTTGTTTTATCATATATAGATGACATACTACTAATTGAAAATGATGTCTCTATCCTCTAGTCAATCAAGATTTCATTGCATAAATAGCTTTCCATAAAGGACCTTAAAAAAGTAACCTACACCTTATGGATTATTATCTATAGCGATAGATCTAGAAGGTTGCTTGGTGTTTCACAGTCTACATATATAGATAAGATGCTAAAAAAGTTTAGCATAGATCTCTCTAAGAAAGGTTAAATTCCTATGTTGCATGGGAAATACCTTTCAAACTATATGTCTCTTAAGACACAAGGGAGAGAACGTATATGAGTAGGATCCTATATGCTTCAAATAAAGGATTTATAATGTATGCAATTTTTATGTATAAGAACTGATGTAACATTAGCTTTTATGTCACGAGCACATTCTAATCGAATTATAAAGAGGAACATTAGGTGGCTGCCAAGAATATCCTGAAGTACTCAAAAAGGACAAAGGATTTTTTCTTGGTTTATAAAGTAGAAAATCTATAGGTTAGTGAGTATATAGATGCTAGCTTTCAATTTGATAGGGATAGTTGTAAATCTTATGTACATTTTATATAGAGAAGTAGTTATTTAGAAGAGTTCCAAACATTATGTGACTATGCATTCTGCCATTGAAGCAAAATACATAGCATTTTTTAATGCAGCTAAGAAAGCCATTTGGGTTAAGAAGTTCATTATTAAACATAGAGTGGTTCCAAGCATTGTCAATCAGATGCCTCTATATTGTGATAACAATAGGGCTATTACACAAGCTTATAATGTAACACCTATAAATCGAGGCTTCATGAATAGTACCACTAAAGGCTAAAAAGTGTTCCTAGAGTGTCGGGTCACCTTTATAAGGCCTGAGGCAGGGGTACTAGTCATGAAACTTTGAAGGGCCATATAATGATGAAATAAACTTAATTTAAAGATTTAGCAGAACCAATAAATTATTTTAGGATGTAACCTAATAGGCTATAGGCACAGATGAAGTTGGGCTAGGAATAACCTATGATATGCCTAGATAGACCTAAAAATACCACACACTGAAGGTTAAAAATTCCCCTGAGTCCATTAGTGAAAGAATTTTTGAATTTTGAGGTCGTTTGCAAATTTTAAATTTTTTTTGCTTGTAAACTGAGGTAGTTGGTTAACTGCCCTATTGGTGAAATTTGGCTGTGAAATTTTATAACCCCTAAATGGGCCCAATCAAAGATTTCTAAAATAAATATAATAATTTTTAGAGGTCGGAGTGATTTTTAAAAATTTCCTAAAGCTTTTGCCAAAATCGAGGTTTTTTGGGTTGTTCAAGTGGTGTGTGGGTCCCACCTGTGCCACCTTAGCCATAAAAAAAGGGCTAAAATGACACATGGATGGCTAACACATGGATGGCCACTTGGCCATTTCCACTCACCCTCTGCCTTTCTTCTTTTTCTTTCTCTTTGCTGTAACTAACACTATTCTAGACAAAAACACCATTTTCATACCTTTTTTACAAGCTTTTCTTATGATAATTACTGCCAAAAAACATCTTCACATGTTAGGAATTAAATTGTGAAGGTGTTAAAGGCAATAGGAGTGGTTAGAACTTAAGAAAATTCAAAGGAAGCTTAAGGTGTTTAACAAAAAGGACCAAAAAGGCAACTTCTTATATGTAAGTGTTTCAACCCTTTTTATTTTATTTCCTAGGGGTTTTCAAAATTCTAAAAATACCTATGTGATTAGAATTTGAGTTAGATGAATGTGTGAATTTTGGTATTTTTTGAAGGGCTTGTGGCTTGTATAGAAGTCAAGCTTAAAGTGATGATTTGGTGACTTTTTTTAAGCTCAAGGAGTGGATTTCAACTCCCTTAGTAGTGAGATAAGTGAACTTAATCCAATCAAAGCATGTGCAGTTGATTTTCCATGAATGAATCTTGGAAAACTTGTATGGAATTAGAAGATTAAGTTGTTTAAGTGTGTGAGTTGATAGACTATGTGTATAATTATGCTATTTGTATATGGAATGAATGATTAAGATGATGTTTAGATGAAAGGAATATATGGAGGGTTAAGTTCACTACTTGGTTGAGAGCTTTGTGTGTAGGTGTGTGTAGGTACATGCATGTTAGTTAATGTATAGGGCATGTAATATGCTGGGAATGTATATACAGATAAGGAGAATTAGGAGTTTGTGTGTGTGTCCCTTTGTAAGTTAAGAGGTTCTTAGATGGGTATGGTTGGTGAATGGCATGTGTACATGGTTTATGGAAGGATTTTGGCTTGCCATTGATGGCATGTGATGTATAGGTGAAGAATGTAGTGAGTTAAGGCTTGTATATGTGTGTTGATAATATGGTCGAGGCATCTTTATAGTGTAGTTTTTGCACTCCATGTACTTAGGTAGGGAAAATGGGTATGAGGTATATAAAGTGACACAGGATAGTAATTATGTATATGTACATATAGACTATGTAGTAATAATCAGTTGTTAATCCTTATATGTATAAATGCTTTATGTTTGTGATCTGTGAGCCAAAGGCTCTATGTAAATTATTGATTATGGCTTGAGGCTTGTGTTTGCTATGTGTTAGATGATGTTATAGGATGATATCTAGGGGACTAGAAGGGTCTAAGAGATGTGATAAATGTTATTGAAGTGTTTACAGGTTGAGAAAATTTTTGGATAGTGACCTGGACATTTATTATGCTACTGAATTTTTAAAGAAAAACCTGAATTAAGTTGAAAACCTTCTGTAAATGTATAAACATGACAACATGCACTTAATCGGAGCATAGGAATAGACAAAGCTGAGTTTAGAGTTAAATAGAGTGGATTAGTATCGTATAAGTAAAAGTTAAATAAATAACCATGGGAGAAGTCAAGATGGGTGACCTAGCAATAAGTGCACCGCTTATTGGGTTTCTTTGGGAATCCAATAGGGGGTGTCACATTTTTGTGGTATCAAAGCATAGGTTCCTAAGCTAAGTATATGAGTGCAAATATCTAGGTTTCAAATTCCTATAAACTGTTACACTGTCTGAGGCTGAGAAGTTACTCTTTTTGCAGTAAGCATATGGTTGATCAAGCACTAGAAAGAGGGGCTGAAGAGGTGGCTAGTTTTATAGCAACTATAGTATAGAGGGGTAGGCAATACATCTATGCCTGAACCCAATGATGCTACACAATAGCCATAACCATAAGTGCCTGGTCAACAGTACGCAAAAGCATCACCTAATTTGCTATAGCAAATAGTAAATTTACTTAGACATACCTCTACTCTACTGTTGTTGTTACTGCTCTACCTCCTCTAACTCTAGTACCACCTCTACCACTAGTTCCCCTATAGAAGACTCCTCTAGAAAAGATGAGAAAGATAAAAGCTATTGACTTTTTAGGCAGGACAAAGGATGAAGTAGCTCGAGCTAAATATTAAATAGGTAAGACATTCAGAGTTTTAGAGCAGTTGAATTGTACTAAAGTAGAGAATCTGTAGTGTGCCACTTATCTTTTGCAGGAAGAGGCTTATAAGTGGTGGAACACTATTAAGAGAAGAAAAACACTTGTAGTGTTGACTTGGGAATTTTTCCTTGCAGTGTTTAGAAAAAGATACATAACTAACTCTAGCAAGGATAAAAAGAGAAATGAATTCCTAGATCTAATCTAGGGAAGGAGAATAGTGTCAAAACTAGACTCCTGAAGTATGCTAAGGAATTTATTCCTAATGAGGAAAAGAAATGCAAAAGGTTCTTGGCAGGGTTGAATATGGAGTTGAGGATACAAATAGCCAACCATAGAGAGAGAGAGAGAGAGTGTGTGTGATTTTGTCATATTAGTGTCAACTGCATACGACGTAGAAAAAATGGTATACGAAAAGAGGGACCTCTTTTAGAGAAAGAGGCAGTTTATTATGGGATAGTCTAGTGTAGTGTCAAGAGATGGTAAGAAGAGGAGAGAGGGTAAGTCACAGGCATAATGTCAGCCTAGGTCTCAGCATCAAACAAGGTATCAAGGGCAAAAATAGGCACAGATCCAGAGGTCAAGACAAGTATCCACTGGTAGTCCTCGATTGCCTCCTTAGGCTAATAGTATTCCTAGTATAAGGGGTAATAGAAATAGACCTCATATGTGTGCCACTTGTCAAAAAAGGAACTAACAGTAATACAAAGTAGGCAAACAAGGGGAATGTTTTTAGTGTGGTGCTAGAGATCACTACAGAAGAGAATGTCCTTAAAGGTAGGTAGATGGTGCTAAAACATAGGCATCTAATATCATACCTCAAAATAGAGGCCAATGGCAAACTAGAGGAGTGTAGCCTAATGCTAACTAGGGCACTAGACCAGAGACTCATGCTCCACCCTCACTATATGTTGTTAGAGCTAAAGAAAAGGTTGTAGCACTAGACATCATAATTGGTACTTTTTACTTATTTGATGTTCTAATATTGGCTTTGGTAGACCTTGGTTTTACACACTCCTATGTATGTTCTGCACAAGCATAAAATAGGTGGTTAGAGCTTGAGCATGTTGATGTAGACATTAGAGTTAGTAATCTTATAAGGCAGTGTATGGTTGTGAACAAGGTGTATATGCAATGTCCTCTAGTGGTTTAGAGGCATAGATTCTCTATAGATTTGATTGATTTGCCTTTTAATGAGTTTGATGTAATCCTACAGATGGGTTGACTAATTGAGTATTAAGCCATGATTGATTGTAGACATAAGAAGTTGACCTTTTAGACTGCAGAAGGATGGCCAATGATGGTGGATGGTTAAAGAAGTTTGATGAACAATCTTATCTTTGCAGTAAAGGTAAGGAAACTTTTCAAAAGGGTTGTGAGGCATATTTAGCCTATGCTTTTAACCTCAATTTTTCTAATTATGATTTAGTCTATATTCTAATTATTTTTGAGTTCTTATATGTATTCCTTGATGAGCTACCAGGCTTACCACCTTAGAGAGAACTATATTTTGAAATTGAGGTATATTTTAGTACTGCACCAATATCTATTGCTCTTTATAGAATATCACCTATTGAGTTAAAAGAACTAAAGGTACAGTTGTGAGAATTGTTAGATAAGGGTTTTATCTGACCTAGTGTATCACCTTAGGGAGCACCTGTGCTATTTATAAAGAAGAAAGATAGGTCACACAAGTTATGCATTGATTATAGGTAGTTAAATAGAATGACTATGAAGAATAAGTATCCAGTGCCTAGGGTAGATGACCTCTTTGATTAGTTAAGAGGAGCAGGTGTATTCTCTCAAATTGATATGAGATTTGGATATCATCAGCTGAGGATTAAGGAACCTGATATTCCTAAAACTACCTTTAAAATATGGTACAGGCATTATGAGTTTTTAGTGATGCCATTTGGGCTCACTAATGCCCTAGTAGCTTTTATGGATCTTAAGAATAGAATCATTCATCCTTACCTAGATCAGTTTGTGGTAGTGATCAAAGATGATATCCTGGTGTACTCTAGAAGCCCGAAAGTGTATGAACAATATCTCAAGGTTATGTTACAAACCCTAAGAGGGAGATAATTGTATGACAAACTCAGTAAGTGTGAGTATTGGCTAAGTGAAGTTGCTTTTCTGTGACATATAGTTTTAGCTGAAGGAATTAGGGTTGATCCTAGTAAGGTGAAAGCAGTGGTAGAATAGGAACCACCTTGGAAGGTAATTGAGGTGAGATGTTTTCTAGGGTTAGTTGGGTATTATAGGAGATTTGTAAAAGGGT
>CANXYI010697584.1:0-15682 GCA_948208565.1 Hura crepitans
ATGAATAATTATTTTATTGTATATGAAATTATCCCTATTACATATGTGCTCTAGGGCATACAACTAACAAGGCAGTAGATTAGAGCCAAAGCTTCTACATATCAGGAGACATGAAGATAACCCTTGTGTGGTATTTTTGTACTCTTTTTGTAATAGTAGTGGTGATGTAAATGTAATGGTTAATAGTTAGTGTGCTTTTATGATCCTAGAGGAATTGTGTCTAATATGCATTTTGCAGTGGGTTTTTGTATCAAATATTTTAACAATGGATTTTACTTTTCTACTTCTCGCATGTTGTGTGTTAATTAATGACATTGCATGTGTGATTATTGACTGTGTAGAGCCTGAGGCTCATTGTGTTTGTGTTATGATTAGAGGGTCAGAAGGACCTATTAGAGTTGAAAATAAGTTTACTATCTTTATAGAAATGTTTTTAAGTTGGTAAAAATTTGGAAAAGTGTCCTAATACAACCATTTTGGTTGTCGAATTTTTGACACGATGACCCTAATATTTAACTCAATTTGCATGCCAAAAGGTTTTTAATGTTTTGTTTCATAATTGATAAGGAAATGTTTTCTTATATAAAGGTTTTAAATTTTAAGTGATTTTGGATAATGAAACTAGATATCATTTTGCATGTGCTCATCCCTATTCGGGTCCAGTGTATGGATTGGGTAGAGGGCACCACATAAATGCCTTGTTTTATTAATTCCCAAGGTTTAAATACTTAAATACTACCTTATTACATATGCTTTAGGGCATACTTCTAATAATCTCCCACTTGCACTAGTGCTAACCACCCATATACTTAATGCCAATTGCATTTACATATTGATCAAACTTTACTTATGATAGTGCCTTTGTTAAAGGATTAGCTTTGTTTTGATCTATAGCAACCATTTAAATCTTCACATCTCATCTACCGATGATCTCCATTATTAGATGGTAGCACAGAAGAACTTGTTAAGACTATTGATGAGACTATGGCTCACAACCTTGTGTAGTAGCCCCATTATTTTGACTTTAAAGATGTATCATATTAGCAAAACCTAAAACCACTCCTAGTTCAATAATGAACTTCTTAATCCAAACAGCTTCCTTAGCTGCATTAAAAGTTGCTATATAATTTGCTTTGGTGACAATGTCCATAGTGGTATCAAGATTGGAACTCATACAAATAACTGCTCCTCCACAAATAATATATACATATCTAGATTGAGATTTACAATCATCCTTATTAGATTAAAAGCTAGCATCTATGTACCTTCTAACCTATAAATCTCCTATCTATAAATAAATAATAGATCTCCAGTCCGTCTCACATACTTAAGGATATTTTTGACAGCCACCCATTGCTCCTCTTTATCATTTGATTGGAATCTGCTCATGACACTCAAAGAAAATGCTATATTAGGTCTCGCACATAACATTTCATACATGATAGACCTTTTAGCTAAAGAATATAGGATCCTACTCAGACATTTTCTCTCCTTTTGTGTCATAAGAGAGATTTAGAAAGGTGTTTCGTATACAACATAGGGATATATCATTTCATAGAGAGATTTATGCTAAACTTCTTTAACATATTACTTGTGTAAGTATAATATATAAGACGAAGCAACCTTCTCGATCAATCTTTATAGATCTTAATCCTAAATATGTACATTACTTCTCTAGGGTTTTTCATGGAGAATTTATTACTCAGTTAAATCTTGATTAACCAGAGGATAGAGACATCACATTCTATTAGTAGCATGCCATCTATATACAACAAAAGAAAAATGATTGCACTCCCACTAAACTTCTTGTAAACACATGGCTTATCCATATTTTATATGAAATCAAACACTTTAACTATCTCATCAAAATGGATGTTCCATCTCTTAGATGCTTTCATCAGTCCATAAATAGATCTTTAAAGCTTGTAGACTTGATTGCCATCTTTAGATGTAAAACCTTTATGTTATGTCATATACACTTACCTCTGATAATTTTCCATTATCAAAAGTTGTCTTTACATCCACTTGCTTAATCTTACAATCATAATGAGCAACAATAGCAAGAATAATATGAAATGATTTAATCATCGCAATTGGAGAAAACATTTCATCAAAGTTAATCCCTTGTCTCCTACTAGTTGAGCTTTAAAGGTAATCACATTACCTTCTATGTTGGTCTTCTTATTCAAGATACATTTAAGCTGAATGGGTTTTATGCCTTCAGGTGGATCAACTAGGGTCCACACCATGTTATCATACATGGAATCAATTTTGGATTTCAATGCCTTAAGCCATGATTCTAATTTGTAACTCTTTAGAACCTCCTTATAATTAGTGGGCTCATGGTCCTGTACTATGGTCACTCCCTTATCTTGGTCCACAAGAAATCTATATCTCTCTTGAACTATCCTAACCTTACTATATCATAGAGGAACTTTTGTTTCCATATGTAACACCCCTTACCTAAATCCCAAAGGAACTCATTAGAAGATGTTACTTCTTGTAGGTCACACATCATGTTTCTACTGTAGCTACCATTCACTTAACAATTATGGCCTTGATTATACGGGTGATGCATTCCTAATATTTTTCCTATTATTATCCCATCTTATTCTCATATTATCTATAATTAATTGATAAAGCCATTTTATTGGACAATAATTCAGTTTACAAAATTTTTGGCAACATAATGCCTATTGAGTGAAAAAGCCAAATTTTAAACCTATTAAAAATACTTTTATAACAATTATCAACATACCATCCATCTTCTAAACCTATTTAGTCATCCAATCAATCAACTAGTCTTGTCACACAATCACATGAACTCAGGGTCTCTGACCCACATCATTTAAAGCATATAGATAGACAAATATACATATGCATAGGCATCCATTTAACAGTTATAGTTTATAATTTACATACCACACTATAGCAAAATATACATTTAGCTAGTTTAATATTCTGAGCCTAAAACACTTATACATGAGTGCCTTACTCCTGCACATATATTGAAATGTACAAAAATATACCCCTTGAAGTTTATCAATTACATTGCAGTTACTAAGTCTGGATAGCTCTATTATCTACCACCCATGCATTAGAACACTAATACATTAAATATAAACTTAGTGGTGAATTTAAGGTAATTTATATGTGATAAGACATGTAGCCAAGCAACCACACACATCATGCAATTCATGTAGCAATACAAGTTATGTTAATTATAATTATGCCATTTGTTAGTTTGTCTTACTATTTATACTTCAATGTCTTATAGGCTATTCAATTTACCTAAGTATGGCTTCTATTATTCTCAACTATGCCAGTCAAGTTATACAAAAGCCACTATTATTACATTTTATATGTGTGTATCCCTTTTTACTCATTCAGGCCTATAACATAAACATGACAATTAAAAACATTGGATAGTAGGAACAAAACTGTGCAATGGCCCATATTTTAGACCTCAGTAGCTGTACCTACCCAACTCCATTCGATAGTGGGGATCAGTTCATAAGAACCTCTTAAATCTAAATTATAGGGATCGGTCCTAGTAAACCTCCTAAACAATAGTAGGGATGGTAAAGATCAACCCTATGGGACCTTATAAATCCCAGTTATCATATCATCTCAGGTGGATAACAGAGATTAGCCTTATGGGACCTCTAAAATCCAAAATAAAGTGGGTAAGTAGGTATCAGCTTATGTGGACCTCTTAATACTTGAGTGTGTAGGGCTTACTACTAGAACCATAGTAGCTACACCCATCATCAAATATAATAGGCAATAGCCCAAGAGGACAAAAATCCTTAATAGCTGATAATTCCTAGTTGATCAGCTAACTTATCTAGTGGGTGCCTAACTAGTATGGTCTAACGTCTAGTTACCAATTTTTACTAACACAGTTGTAGATCATTCGTCATTACTCATAATAGTTATTATAATCATCATAGTTACATGTGCACTTTCACTTCTGCATGTATCAAAAGAACGATCCATTTACTATCATGTTACTATTCATTTGGTCATTCCTATAACCTCAATTCTCATGTCATCATTATTATGCAATTCATCTCACTTGCATTAAGATCGTATATGATTATCATCACAATTTCGACATCTTAATATGATTATTATTATTACTATTACTTTATGTTACATTTTCTTACATTATTTAACCTAATTAATCTCTATGCATTTTGTCATTCGATACCTTATTCTCATTTCCATTAAGTGTCATTTTCACACACATACATATTTTTCACCCTTTACCACACCTTAGGCCATTTTATGCACCATTGCTTACCATTAACTTTCTTTACTAATTTCACATTACAACAAAAATTTATGCTCACTTCTTAGCCTAATTGCATTACTAATGCTTATCACACATAAGTGCACACCACATTATCACCATGCACACAATTCGACCACACCTTGAACACAGACATGCACATGACTTTCTGCCATGCTAATCATACACATAAGCTTCTCATTTTTATACTAACATAATTATGTAACAATTACACATTAACATGTAAACATACACATAAACTTACACTTCCATAAACACTTTTACATACACATTCTAGCATACACATTACGAAACACATATATTACATCAAATTTAAATACCTTAGGTGTCAAGACACCTTTTTTCACCACTTCAAGCCTTTGGATGCCTTCCCTCACCAAGCTTTCCTTTATTTCCTGTAAACATACACATTCTAGGGTTTAAAAAATTCTCAAAAATTCTATATAACTCTACTTTGAAAACTAATCACATGGTTATTCTTAAATTATTTGAGGGTATCTAAAACAAAAAAAATGGAATAAAAGCCTTTATATAAGAAAATGATACTATTCATCGAGTGTCCATATCTCACATTCGAGGCTTAATTTCTAAATTCTATTCGTCAGAGTAGCTTCAAGAGACCATGGAGGTAAAAAACCATATAAAATTTAAGGGAAATAGGGTAGAATGCAAAGAGATTTGAAGAAAAAATAGAGGAGAGAGAAAATGGTGATGGTATTAGCCTTATGGAGTGGAATGAGGAAGATAACTTTTGTGGTATATGTGACACTCTCACATGTGTTAAGGATTTTATATTAGTGATGTGGACAGCTCGAATCGTGCCACGTGTTGATCCATTAGTCCATTTTAATCCAATTTTCTTTTAAGATTTAGAAATTCAAAATAGTATCTTTAGACCTCCAAAAATCATAGTTTTAGTGCAAAAAATCCTTGATGGTGCCCATTAAGTGCCCCATAAAATCTCGCGTGAAAACTCCCTTAGGGACTAGGGTTACTATTCACTTATGAAATTACGAAATTCTGAATGAATACCAAATAACTTCAGAATATTAAAATTCCCTCACAATAAACTCATTGGAATGTTTTACTTTTAAGGTATGACATTTTTAGAACCATCCAAGCACATCCTAGACCATTCCTGGCACAAACTAAACTAAGACTATTCACTAGTTCTTAGCCTAAAATGATTTATTAGTTGTGCAGAAGTTTTAATTATTTCATTTTAATCATTTTCTTAATTATCAAAGATCAATAACTAGTACTTCCCTTTCTAGCAAACCTATGGTGTCTAGAGAGACGTTATTCATGCCTTGTCAGTACTATTCATGAAACTGAGATTTATAGGCATTACACCATAGGTTGTTCTCTTACCTCATAACTCTAAGTAATAAAAATGGGATCAATAAATTAATGTTACTCAATTTTTAGATCTTAGACTTCAACAAGTTTAACTTTACTCCCTATGTCTTCCATGAGAAAAATTTTCTCTAAAAAGACTACATGCTTTAAAACAAGCACTTTTAACCCTAAAGGATTATAGAAGTAGGACACCAAAGTTTCCTTTGGATAACCCACAAATAAGCATAAGTTAGACTTAGATTTAAGCTTATCTAGCACTACTATCTTCACATATTTAGGGCATCCCCATACTTTGATATGTGTAAGAATAGTCTTCTTATTATACTGTATCTCATATAGTGAGACATTAATTAACTATGATAGAACTATGTTTAATATATAAACAATAATTTCTAGTGCATAACCCCTAGAGGGACTTAAGTAAGTCTACAAGACTTATTATGGATCTTACCATATCCGATAAAGTTAGATTTCTCTTTTTAGATACACCATTACACTATGGTGTATATGGATGAGTCCATTGAGACAAGATGCAATTGTTTCTTAGGTAACCTTAGAATTCTTGACTCAAGTGTTCACCACCTTAATCAAATAAAAAAGTTTTAATACGCATGCC
Organism: Hura crepitans; assembly: GCA_948208565.1. NCBI lineage: Eukaryota > Viridiplantae > Streptophyta > Magnoliopsida > Malpighiales > Euphorbiaceae > Hura > Hura crepitans. The sequence continues at coordinate 6,291 of CANXYI010697584.1, forward strand.
ATGTTATTTCTCAACTTCATTTCTAAATTCTTTCAAAATTTTCAAAGGCTTCAAATTTGTACATCACTAAGTAAAAATATCCATATCATGAGTGATCATAAATGAAGATAATAAAGTATAAGAAACCTCCACATGTATATGTTGTCATTGGACCACACATATCTATATGTTTGAGTTCTATTAATTCAATTTCTAGAAAAAGGTGATTCTGTTGTCTTACCTAATAAACAAGATTCACATGTATCATTTGATTGATAGTTAAATGTTCCCAAGCTATTGTCCTTAGCTAACTTAGTCATGCATTTCTTATTTATATGTCTATGGTGACAATGCCAGATATAATGTGACACCTTCTACCTAATCTGGTAGTTAGACCTAAATAGGTGATGCTACAACATCTTTTCTTACCATTGTCTATTAAAATTACTGTTATCTAATTAAAACACAACTCATTAGGCCTTTTGGGGACTATTTGTTTTCATTTTATTATAAATAAATACAATTTTCTACTAGTACACTTGACAAAAATCAGGCAGCATAATGGCTATCCAGGTTAAAAACAAAAATGTTTATCCTATATAAAAAGTACTTCTCATATCACATTATCATCAGTAGCCCACATCGGATCCTCTGATCCCACTAAAATCTCAACTTTCACATTATCAACATTCAAACTATAAACATACTTGATCAACTAGATTCAACGTCACATGCATAAAGATTTAGTTTACAAATTAACTATATAGAGCATTTAGAATATATACATATCTCTATACATCTGTGTAAGTAATTTAGAGACCATTATCCATTCTAACACATGAGTGCCATTTTAGTTAACTAACTATGTACACATTTAGAAAAACAAAATTATACCCTAAAATGGAATCTACCTTTGTCTACACTATCATACCCTTGAGGCTGTATCTAATTACAGTCTACCTATTGCTACCTACAGATCACAAATAGCAATGTAATAAGCAAATTGCTCATTAGTGTAATTAGTGAAACATATATAGTACAAGAATGCACACAAGCATACATTATGAGTAAGATTTTATATTACTTATATAGATTTACTTTCAAGGCATAAATGACATGCAAACTAAGGTAACATACTCTATCAGGCATAATGCATCACAAGTACATATGTTGCAACATTCATAACAATTCATTTTCATTATATTATTCCATAAGCATAATGTGTCAGAAATGTATGCAATTCAATAATATAGTTTATCAAACATAATGTGTTGTGGAGGTAAGCATTGCAATATGCATAATCATTCCCTCCTCATTTATATTCTTAGAAGTGGTTTTACTTGTTATGCTTAATTAGCCCAATATACAACTTAATTATAAGTTAATTTTCCTAAAATACCATGTATGTTTTAATGATTTTACTTTTACCTAATGATTGAGTTAAGGTCCAATGTATAGTAACTAAATACACTTCTTCATGGTTAAATCTTGCCGTCTTTATTAACATGTTATGTCGATATAATTATTGCCTTGCAATATGACTAATCAATGATTAGAACTAATTTTATTTTGCTTTTCTTACCAAGTAACATGTGACATTACATTTTAGCTTCTTAATCTCCATATTACTCCTTTAGCCCATTTAACACCTATGTTTTGAGGCTCTGTGAATAGTTCCACTACGTTTAAAAAGTGTGCTTATGGTGCAAGGTCACTTGCACATAAATTGAGGCAGTGGCACTGGTCATGAAACTTTAATAGGCTTTAAACTGATAAAAAAGGAAAAATTAAAAACTTTAGTGGGACCAATAATTCACTTTGGATTGTAAGCTACCCATCTATGCAATTAAAATTTATAGGCCGAGAATGACTAAAGATGTGCCCGGACATACCTGAAAGTATCAAACCCTAAAGCTAAAAACTTCCACTAAGTCCATTAGTGAAAGAATTTTTGAATTATGAGATTATTTACAAATTCTAAAAATATTTTAAGTTGACACACAAATTGAGGCAATTTGGAAACTATCCTATTGATGTAACTTGGCTGTGAAAATTTATAAGCCTATAGACAGGATTAAAATATGAATTTTAAAATAAATGGTGTAATTTTTTGATATCCGTGTCAATTTTGGTTACTTTCAAAATTTTACTGAAAAAATAAGCCATTTTAGGATGGTTCAGGTGGTTGTGGGACCCACCTACACATGCACAACTAGCCTAAACACAATGCTAAGTGGAAAATACCACTAAATAAAACAAAGAATTCTTTCTTTCCCTATTGTTGGAACTAATGCTAGCAAAGGGAAAATGGTCATTTTATTCCTCTTCCCCATTTTGTTTTAGGAATTTCTTGATTCCTAAATTCATTCTCATATGTTAAGGAATTGTGGGAAAAGAATTAATAGAAAATGAGTCCTTAAGAATTAATTAAAAATCACAAAAGGGAGAAAGGTCAAATGCCATTCTTGTAAGTAGTATTAGGTCTGTTCCTTGGGTTTCCTTGAGATTTCCTTACTAGAATTAGGTGTTTAAGGTGCCTAACATTTGTAGGGATGTGTTTTAATTGCTTTTAAGTTAAATTGAGGCAAAGAAAAGCTTAAAGAAAGGTGGAGAAAGTGATAGTGGCTTGCTAGAATTGAGACTTTGTGAATGCTTGAGGTATGATCTCTTAGAAGGTATGTGAATTCTTATCATTTAGGTCATGCCTTTAATTCTTCCATAGCCTATGTGTGAGTATATGAGTAGTAAAATGAGAAAAAAAATTCAATAAGGGGAGAACTTGAGTTGGCTGAGAGCTATGAGGCTTCAAAGAGTGAGTGTTCATAGTGTTAGATGTGTTTGTGATGGGTTAGTGTAAAAGGTAATGAAACTTAATTAAAAGTAGCTTGAAGAATGTGTGGTCGGCATGAGTTAAAGGTATGGTTGAGAGCTTTGGAATGCATATTACACTCAAAATATTTGAAACTAATGTATTGCATGTGAATAGGTTGATTAGTATGTGTATGTTTGGAAATAGAACTATAGCTGAGACATAGGCCATACATGAATTGTCTTGATTGGTATTATAATGTGAATTTATGGGATTTGAAGTGATTATATCATGTATGGAAACATGAATGGATAGTGAACACTAATAGAATGTATGATTATTGTCAATATATAAGCATACCCAAAAGTTATACTAAAGGAAATGGCATGAAAATATTGATGTTATGCACACAATGTTAAGTATGATAAGCATGATAATGAGAGCATGTATAGCATAGTTAGTTTTGGCATGAAATAAGGTAATATATATATGCTTCATGATGACATGAAATGTAGCTAATAATTGGCTTGAAAAATGATATTAAATTTTACTAGAAATAACATTTGAAAAGTGGCTTATAATTGCCTTCAAAGGTTGTGGCTTGTAAGTAAATAATGTGCGTAAATTATGTGCCTACAATGGCTATTATAGTGTCATTACTTGTAGTGGGATGTATGCCTATGTTTTGACCTTTTAAATGGCCTAAGTGTTATTGGCTTTAGGCCTATGAATGTATGAAATAAATGGTGAAAACTGCACTAAAAAAATAAGGGAAATGGGCCTTTAACTGCATGTCACAAAGTAAGGAAAGGACCTATAACTATCCTAGAATGACCATTACCTAAACCCATAATTTACATAGACAGAAAAAGGATAATAAATTGTAACTCACTATGAAATAAAACTATAGAAATTATGAAATAAATATTAGTTATGACAATGCCTCAAACTGTTACCATAAAAGTGACCTGAAATTGTCTAGTAGGGCCCATAACTGTCTAAGCTAAGATTTAACTGAGTGATAAAATTAATAACTATTTGTTTTTAACTTAGGAATATTATAAAAAATTGAACAATGAAGAAATGGACAAAAATTAAGATTAAATGGCCCATTAGTTAAACACCTACTAGATAGGTTGATTAGTCAACTTAGGGATTTTTAGTAGCTGTTATACTACCTATATTTTAGACAAGGTGGATACAGCGGCTTAGGTCCATATTGGGGCCACTGTACTAGCATATTAGATAGACAACTTTCTACCATTACCATATCTTGCCAGTATTAAATTTTACCTGTGCAGTGGCATAGGTCCTAAAAGGCTACTACACTAGCCTATTGGACAGAATAGTCTATTGTGTAGACATAGTAACCTTATCATAAATCATTAAGATAATGCTAGAATAGTAGTAAAGGTCTCGAAGGGCCACTGTACTACTCTATTGAATAGACCAATTAGCTAGGTAGACCACACCTCCTTATCTGTATCTTGGGAGCTATGATTTAATTTTGCTAGTGCAACAGTCGGGGTCTAGAATATGGGTGATTGCACTATTTTATTCCCTCTAGATCCAGTGTCTATTAATGTTGTCTTTCGAGATAGGCAAGTTGAAATAAATTAAATGTGAACAATATAATTTACTAGTGCCATTGAAATATAATATAGGGGCTTTTTGGTAATTTTTCATGGATAATATCTATTAGCTTAATATTTAAATAACATGTATGCAATTGTTAATAATTATCTTAAAACTAAAATTTACATCAGTTAACATGATTAATTAGATAATTTAGAGACAGAAGCATCTATAGGGGCACTTTTGTATTTTTACATGTTAGTAATCTAGGTTGTATCTTGAAATTGGAACAAGATAAAAATATGAGTATATGTATGAATAAACTGTTGGACTTGTTTTAAAAGCTTGAATTCACCACTAAGTATATTATACACTCAGCATACCTATTTTGGTGTGTAGGTAACTAGAACAAGGACGTAGCCTCATAAAGCATGTAGTAAAGTTTAAAGGTTATTCATCAAGAAGAGGATAATGTACATTTTGTATAGTTTTTCACTCCATGTACTTAGGTGGGAAATGGGTGTTATGTATATAAGGAACATCGGATGTAATTGTATGAGTACAGACTGTGTTGTAATTAACTAGTTATTAATCCTTTTGTGAGTGTATGGCTTATGTTAATGTTTTACGAGCCTGAGGCTCTAAGTTGTGTTTTTCTTGATTGTGGCATCAAACCTATGTTGCTGTTTGATAAAATAGTGATTTTAGGTTGATATCAAGGGGATCAGAAGGGTTAAAGAGATGTGAGAATCTAGTATAGAAGTGTTTTACAGGTTGAAATTTTTCGTATAGTGACTTGGGCAGCTATTATGCTGTCGAATTTTAGGAAAAATCTGACTTACCTGAAATGGGTTTATATTAGCATAAGAATGATGGCATGAACCTAAATGAACTATAAGAATAGACAGTACTGAATTTGGAATCAGATAGAATTAAATAGTACAAAATAAGTAAAAGTTAAATTAATGATCATGGGAGCAATTTAAGGATGGGTGACTTAGTGAAAGTGCACCGCTTATTGGTTTTCTTTGGGAATCCAATAGGAGGTGTTACATTTTGTTATATCAGAGCATAGGTTTAATGTTCCTGTGTAAAGTACATGAGTGCAAAGGTCTAAGTTTTAAATTCCTCTAAACTGTTATGTTGTCTGAGGCTAATAAGTTAATCTTTTTACAGTAAGTATATGGCTGATCCGATTCCCAAAAGAGAGGCCAAAGAAGTGGTTAGTTTTGCACCCACTACTGTATAAGAGGTAGGCCATACATCAGTACCTAAACATAATGATGCTGCATTATAGACACAACCATAAGTGGCTAGTCAATAGTAGGTAGAAGCATCATATGCTTTGTTATAGCGTATAGTAAACTTGCGTTGACATACATCTATTGCTGCTGCTACTACTCCACCTCTATCTCCTCTAGCTCTAATAACACCTCCACCACTAGCTCCTCTATAGAAGACTCCTTTAAAAAGGTCAAGGAAGATGGGAGTTATTAATTTCTTAGGGAGGAAGGAGGATGATGCTGCTAGGGCATAATACTAGCTAGACAAGACATTTAAAGTCTAAAAGCAGTTGAATTGTACAAAAGTAGAGAATGTACAATGTGCTACTTATCTTCTACAAGAAAAAGCTTATAACTAGTGGAACACTACTAAGAGAGAGAAATCACTAATAGAGATGACTTGGGAATTTTTCCATACGAAGTTTAGGAAGAAATATATACCTGACTCTTACAAGGATAAAAGGAGACAAGAATTCATAGATTTGAAGTAGGGAAGGAGAACAGTGTTAGAATATGAGAAAGACTTTACTAGACTACTGAAGTTTCCTGAATAGTTTATTCCCAATGATAAAGAGAAATGTAAGAGATTCTTAGTTGGACTGAATATGGAACTAAGGATGCAGATAGCAAATCTTAGAGAGAGAGAGACTTTGTAGTACCAGTGTTAGCTTTATATGACATGGAAGAAATGATATCAAAAAAGAGCTATTTCTTCTAGAGGAAGAGGATGTTCACTATGTGATTGTCTAGTGCAGTGTCAGGGGATGGTAAAAAGAGGAGAGAGGGTCAATCACAGACACAATCTTAGCCTAGGTCCCAATATCAAATAGGATATTCAGAGCAGAGATAGGCATAAACACAGTGGTCTAAACAAGCCTTTATGAGTAGACCCTGATTGCCTCCTCAGGCTAATAGTGCTCCAAGTACAGGGGGTAATAAGAATGGACCTCTAACTTATGCCACTTATTGAAAGAAGTATTAGGGGCAGTGCAGAGTAGGCTAAAGAGGAGAGTGTTTCCATTGTGGTGATAGAGACCACTATTAAAAATATTATCCTCAGAGTCAAGTAAAGGATGCTCGAGCAAAGGCATTTAATGTTACACCTATGAAGAGCATCCTAGTGTTAGCTAAGGTACTAGATTTGAGGCTCGTGCTCTAGCCAGGCAATATGCTATGAGAGCCAAAGAAAAGGCTATAACAATAGACATCAAAACTAGTTCTTTTTATTTATTTGATGTTCCATATTTGGCTTTAATAGACCCTTGCTCTACACATTCCTACGCATGTATTACACAAGCACAGAATAAGGGTTTAGAACCTGAACATGTTGTTGTAGAAATTAGAGTTAGTAATCCTATAGGGCAGTGTGTGATTGTGAACAAGGCATATCGATAATACCTTCTAGTGATTCAAGGGTATATATTTTTTTTGCTAATTTGAGTAGTTGAATTGTACAAAAGCAGAGAATGTACAGTGTGCCACTTCTCTTCTGTAGGAAAAAGCTTATAACTAGTGGAACACTATTAAGAGAAAGAAAGCACTTGTAGAGATGACTTGAGAATTTTTCCTTATGGAGTTTAGGAAGAAATATATACCTAACTCTTATAAGGATAAATAGAGACAAAAATTCTTAGATTTCAAGTGGTGAAGGAGAATAGTGTTAGAATATGAGAAAGACTTTACTAGACTAGTAAAGTTTACTGAAGAGTTCATTCCCAATGATGAAGAGAAATGTAAGAGATTTTTAGTAGGATTGAATGTAGAGCTAAGGATATAGATAGCAAATCCTAGAGAGAGAGACTTTGTAGTACCAGTGTTAGCTATATATGACATGGAAGAAATGATGCAAAAAAAGAGGGATTCTTTCAAAGGAAGAGGATGTTCAGTGTAGGATAGTCTAGTGCAGTGTCAGGGGATGATAATAAGAAGAGAGAGGGTTAGTTATAGATACAATCTCAGCCTAGGTCCTAGTATTAGATAGGGTATCAGGAGCAAAGACAGGCACAGGCCCAATGGTCTGAATAAGCTTTTACTAGTAAACCTCGATTGCCTCATCAAGCTAATAGTGCTCCTAGTACAAGGGGTAATAGGAATGGACCTTTAACTTATACCATATGTTAGAAGAAGTATTAGGGGTAGTGTAGAGTAGGCCAAATAGGAGATTGTTTCCATTATGGTGCTAGAGACCATTATAGAAAAAATTATCCTTAGAGGTAAGTAGAGGATGCTCAAACATAGGCATTTAATATTACACCTCAAAATACAGGTCAGAGGTAAAATAGAGGAGAGCATCAGAGTGTAAGGCAAGGTGCCAGATCTGAGGCTTGTGGTCCAGTTAGGCAGTATGTTATGAGAGCCAGAGAAGAGGCTATAGCACTAGACATCAAAACTAGTACTTTTTATTTATTTGATGTTCCAATTTTTACTTTGATAGACCCTAGTTCTACACATTCCTATTTATATACTACAGAACCACAGAATAGGGGGTTAGAGCCTGAACATGTTATTGTAGAAATTAGAGTTAGTAATCTATAGGGTAGTGTGTGATTATGAACAAGGTGTATAAGCAATGCCTTTTGGTGATTTAAGGGTATAGATTTTCTACTAATTTGATTGATCTGCCTTTTAATGAACTTGATGTGATCCTAGGAATGGATTGGCTAACTAAGCATTAAGCCATAATTAACTGTAGACATAAAATGTTGACCCTGCAGACTGTAGAGGGATAGAAAATGATAGTGGATAGTGAGAGAAGTCTTTTGAACAATCTTATCTTTGCTATTAAAGCATAAAAACTTCTCCAAAAGAGGTGTGAGGCATATTTTGCCTATGCTATTAACCTGAATGCTTCCAATTCTGATCTAACATGTATTCTAATTAATTTTGAATTTCTCAATGTATTACATGATGTGCTACTAGGCTTACCACCTTAGGGGGAATTGGATTTTGAAATTAAGGTATATCCTAATACAGGTCTAATATCTATTGCTCCTTATCCAATAACACCTGCTAAATGAAAATAATTGAAGGTACAGCTACAAGACCTATTAGACAAGGGTTTTATTAGGCCCAGTAAATCTATTTAGGGAGTAATTATGCTATTTGTAAAGAGGAAAGATAGGTCACTCAGATTATGTATTGATTAAAGGTAGCTGAATAGGATGACTATGAAGAATAAGTATCCATTGCCCAAGATAAATGATCTTTTCCATCAATTGAAAGGGGCAAGTGTCTTTTTAAAAATTGATATGAGATTAGATAACATCAGTTGAGAATTAAGGAAGTTGACATTCCTAAAACTATTTTTAGAACCCATTATGGGCACTATGAGTTCTTAGTGATGCCATTTGGGGCCACCAATATGCCAGTAGGTTTTTATGGATATCTTGGATAGAGTTTTTTAACCTTATCTAGATCAATTTGTGGTGGTGTTCATAGATGATATTCTAGTGTATTCCAAAAATAAGGAAAAGCATGAGCAACATCTTAGGGTTGTGTTATAATGCTTGAGAGAAACAATTGTACGCTAAGCTCAGTAAGTAAAAGCAGTGTTAGAATTAGAACCACCTAGGAATGTAACCAAAGTGAGAAGATTTTTGGGTTTAGCTATGTAACACAAGAGATTTGTAAAAAGATTCTCCATCATTGTCACTCCTTTGACCAGACTTATTAGAAATAATATGAGATTTAAGTGGGATGATAAGTGTTAAGCCAATTTTGAGCAATTAACGAGGATGTTGGTAGAA
>CANXYI010697735.1:0-11277 GCA_948208565.1 Hura crepitans
TATATATATATATATATATATAATGGAGTAATAATATGTGTGGAGGTTGAACCATATATATGTGTATGCATGAGCTAAATTAAGGTTAAGGCCTAAATGTGTTGAAAATGTGGGAAATGGTATATGCATAATGAGTTGATAATAATTGGATTGCATGTATACATTGGTGATGTAATGGTATGATAAAATAAAAGAGTTCAGTGTATTAACTATTTATCACTCTTAGGTGTAATAATGTATGTAATTATAATGAGGTAAGTAAGACCTATTATTAAGATGTACTATGTGATACTAGTCTAAGGATAGTAATGAAACAAATATTGATGAGACCTATTTTGGAATGATTAAAGTAATGGTTAAGAAAAATATATGTATATGACTTTGTGTATCAGAAAATGAATCACAAAAGAATGAAATGGTAATGATCAAATGGTGGACTTAAATGAAGATTGGGGTAAGCCCATATTAGCTAGACCATATATTAAATAGGTTGGCAGGTCAACTAGAGGGTTAGTAGCTGCTAGTGTCTTTGATCTACATGGATCATTACCTGATTGTATTATGTGGTAGTTGTAGTCACTAAGGCTTTAAAGGTGAACTATACATGTTCTTGGGTATTGAAAGGTCCATATGGGTTGATCCCTACTACATGTACTACCTTGGATATTAGGAGGTCCATATAGGGTAATCCCTACTATTTACTAATGTTGGGATATTGGGTGGTCCACTAAGGCTGATCCCTATTATCCCATCATTAAGAGGTCAAGTAGGATTGATCCTTGCCATTGCGATATTCAGAGGTTCTAGTGAACTGATCCTTAGTATTAGATAGACATATGTAGGTGTAGCTATTGAGGTCTATAATGTAGACCACCACATAGGTATAAATCCCATTATCTAGTGTTAAAAGCATTATCTTTCGAGTATAAACCACAATGGTAAAACGAACACAATATTTAGTCATGCAATTATATAATTGTAGAATGGTATAAATCAAGTTAAAACATGAGCAATTAACTTAATTACGACCTATAACATGGCAATCTAGATTTAATTAGGTAACAAAGTATATTAAACATATAATTGGTGATCTAAATTTATGGTAGGATAGTAACATGTATATGACACACTTGTATGATGCATAATGCATGTGAATTTCATACAATACATGTTTCATTAAATTCACTATTAACTATATACTCAACATATCAATTTCCTAATACACGGGTAGTAGATAACAAACTTGAAATCTAGCCTCAATGAGTAGTCTAGCAACCAATCCTCTTTTTGGGTATATGTTTTGCTTCTTTTTATAGTTAATATTATATAGAGCCACTCATGTATTTAGAAGGGTTTAAGTCCAGTTATGTAAACTTATTATACAATGGCTTGTAAATATTAATACAAGTTATAATATGGATATTATTAGGATGTATGACCTATATGTTACATGTTTGACTCTATGATTGTGTTGATTGTGTAATGATAATGATATAAGAATGTTGGGGGTCTAAAAGGGTCCAAAATGACGAGATATGAATGAGGATGGTTATAAAAGTGTTCTTTGTAGGTTTAAAATTTTGGTTTTTCACATGGATAGTCATTATGCAGCTGAATTTTTACTTAAATGTGACTCGTAATTGATTGGCTAAAATAAACTTATGTCAAGGTAATAAAAGTTAATACACATAGACAAGAAAAAGGTTTTTTTGAAGATAATGAGATGGCATCATGATATCACTTATTCGAGTTCGGTGTTGGATCGAGTAAGTGGTGTCACAGTGGTAGCTTATGCATCTAGTCAATTAAAGCCACATGAGAGAAACTATTTAACCTATAACCTAGAATTGGCTGCCATTATTTTTGCCTTGAAATATGAAGGCATTATCTTTATGGTGAGAGATGCCATATGTACATTGATCATCAAAGTTTGAAATACCTCTCTACCTAAAAAGAATTGAACTTAAGGCAATGAAGGTGGATGGAATTGATAAAGGATTATAATTGTTTAATTGATTATCATCTAGGCAAAGAAAATGTGGTAATAGATGTACTAACCTTGAAATTTTTATGTGCCATGAAAGAAATGAATATCAAGTTGAAATATATGGAGAATGGGGCCCTATTAGCAAAATTACAGTAAAGCCTAGCCTAATTCAATAAGTAAAGGATGCTCAAAAAGATGACAATCATTTCATGCATACAATAGGTTTAATTAAAGAGAGAAAGATGTTCGAATCCCTTCTTTTCCCAAGCCAATCAAACTGAAATAACCAAATGCTCAACCTAAATCCAAGCTTTTGAATACTAAAGGACAAGAAGGAAATTAGAGGAATCTTAAGTCATTCCTATTCAATTAGCCTAGCAAGAGTGAGTTGGGCACCACATGGTAGGAGTCACCACCCAACCAGTGTTGGGAAATACCTTGTAGGGCCAAAATTAAGGTGGTTCAGAAGCCCACTCTTATTTATACCTTAAGTTAATACAAAATTTCAAATTAAATTTATAATTTTATCCTTTTTCATAAGCAAGATTTAAAATTAAATAAAACATTCAGTTGCATATAGAAATAATAAAACATACATGAAGAAAATGCATGAAATTAAATAATTCCATACATCAAACCAGGTAATTGATTATTTTGAGAACTTTAGTTCTTAATGCTAGCTTATAAAAATAGATTTTATTTTTGTGATTTTTGTTAAAGAAAAATCAAACCCAATTTTATTAGAAAAACACCAATTAATTGAATAGAAATTAATTTGATTATTTTTTATAATGCATGAGAAATCTTTTTCTACCTATTACAATATTCACGGAATATAAAGGGAAATAGTGCAAACAAAATAAATTACATAGTAATTAACTAAAATACATTCTAATGGAAATGAAATAAAAAAATTACATAGAAATTACCTAAAGTACATTCTAACCAAATAAAAATAAAATTAAATCAAAATATCTAAAATGCAATCTAACCAAAAAATAATAAATAAATAAAACAAAAAATAATAAAAAAATAATGAGAAAGTAAAGAGAAAAATAAAAATAACAAGAAATAAAAAAATAAAAATAAAGGAATAATAAAGGACTATTTCAATGATGTTTGATAAAATGGTAGAAAGAAGGTCAATTAAACTCCTAATAGATCAAACAACTCAAACAATAACAAAAAAACAATAGTAGTATGAATAGTAGAATAAAAGGATGAACATAATAATAATGAAAAAATATGAAATTAAAAATTAAATAAATAAAACAATAATGATAAACCATAGGTAATAAGTTATCACATCTAACTAGTAGATGGATAAGAGAAATGAAATCACCCACCTAGCTAGTAGATGGATGAAAAGAATAAAGAAAATAAAGAAGAAAAAGAAGAAAATCTAGTCGACCCACCATGTATAATTGCCTTAGGGAATGATCTCTAATCAACACGAAAGGAAAAAGGCAAATAAATTTTAAAAAAACCTTTTAAAATTGGAAAAATAGTGTCTGGAAAGTGTTTTTATGCTTTTAGGTGTGAACTCATCGAGAATAGTCAACCCTTTAGGCTAACATAGGGTTTGCCTTTTATACACGTAGACCAAGGCATGAAACTACCATTTTAGGCTAAGGTAAAATGGTTGTTTTAAGGGCAAATGGCCATTTTTTAGGGCTAAATAATCATTTTGCCCAAAGAGAAATCCTGTATGGATTTTACCTCTTTAGCAAAATAGTGCCGTCTTATAGAGGTGAAATAGTTGTTTTAGAAAAGTACGAAACAACCATTTTGGCAAAGTTCGAAACAACCATTTTGGCAAAGTTCAAAATAACCGTTTTACCCTCGAGTAGCCCAAAGCTTTTAAAATGCAATTTTATCAATTATAAAACATTTTTTTCTTTTTCAAATGCTCTATATGGGCTCAAGCCTCAACCCATCACAAATGCCTATTTTTTCCACATTTTACGTCGCACCACTAGTTTTTCGAGTCAAGTAAGGGCTTGTGTTTGAAAATTGATCATGATATTAAATCTTTCAATGAAAAAATTTTTAAATCAAATGTTACAATCCCTATTTATTAAAAATTTATCCTTTTTCATCTTTAGATAATCCAAACATAGAAGCCCTAGAAACCTAATGTCTATAGTTGTCCCAAAATTTGGGGAGGTGACTTCAGAGTGTATGAGGTAACCTAAAGTTTAGAAAGAGAAGGGATGCATACCTCATACAGTGACCCTTTTTATACATGATTTGTTATTAACCTAAGAAATGCTTAAAGACATTACACCCACTATTGGTTATCCTTAAACTATGCTAAAATTGATGTGACCGAGGCAATGCTATAGACATTACACTTGAAGTTAGTGTGATTTAGGCAATGCTAGAGACATTACACCTGAAGTTGATTTTCCTTTAGATAGTGTGAAAGACGTTGTATTTGAAGTTAGTTTGCTTAGGCAATATTGCAAACATTACACCTGAAGTTAGTTTTTCTTTAGATAGTGCTAAAAAAATTGCATCTAAAGTTGATTTCATTTAGGCAGTGCTAGAGACATTACACCTAAAGTTAGTTTTTCTTTAAATAGTGCTAGAGATATTAGATCTGAAGTTGATTTAATTTAGGAAGTGCTAGAGACATTACACCCGAAGTTGATTTTCTTTAGATAGTGTTAGAGACATTTCATCTGAAGTTGATTTGATTTAGGTAGTGATTACACTTAAAGTTTGTTTGCTTCAGACAATTTTAGAGCCATCGCATTTGATGTTGATATGATTTAGGCAGTGCTTCAAACATTACACTTATTATTAGTTTGCTTTAGATAGTGCTAGAGATATTGCATTTGAAGTTGATGATTTCCTAGCCTTGTGGATTTAACTTTAATTTTAATTGTATGTCACTCTCCTTACCCCCTGCAATGGAGCAAATGGCAGATAGACTTTTGTTACTTCAACATTTGTGATGTTGCACATTAAATATCATAATAATCTCATAAGCTTTGTGTTATTACATATTTATGATCTTGTAAACTTGTAAAAACTTATAGCCTACACCCTGTTGTTTGACTAAGTAATCTTCATGAACTAATTAGTTAATTGCATAAAGAATGCCCCCTATGAAATAGAGTTGAAACGTGTTAGTCATTATATATTAATTGTAACTTTGATGTATGTTATGTGTGAGTGGTTTTTAATTATTTTTATGCTTTTATATTGCTTCTTGTTCTTTACCCCCTTTTGTTCATGCCTTAACTATTAATTTATTACTTTCACATCGGCAACAGCGTAATAAAGGAAAAGTAATAAAGAGAACCTAAAATAAAAGTATATGACATAAATGACAATTTCATAAGTAGTTTACTTTTTGAAATGCAGTATTTAGTATTCTAATACTACTATATACAAAGATTCAATAAAAATAATTAAAAATAAATATAAGAAGTGCTAAAGCTTGAGCATATGTCTTGAGGCATAGAGTGACTGAATATTAGCTTTAAGCAAATCAAATCCATTGATAAGTTACCTATAGTTACCCTCGATCCTTTTGCCTAAGCCATATCCCCTCAAACTTTCTCACTACTATAGATATTGCTCTACAAAATCACCACACCACCACTATAGCTAGCTCAGCCTTCACATGTCTCCTTGTCAATTTTTTTCATTTTACCAAGTTTATGTATTTTGTTTTGCTTATAAAGGATGAGAAAATTATATGTTGGATCTAATGTTTATATCTCCTCACTATTTTATGGATCATATGGCTAAGTATTCTCATGACTGAAGTAAATGGATGAGAAAATTCTTATTTTACTTGCATATAAAGAGTTGGTTGTAATGGTAAAATTTGAATTTTTATCAATTCTATGTTCTTCTTCCTTCTATTTAGGCAAGCAACTGATCCACTCATTGAAGGTTATCCAAATCTTGTGTAGAGGTAGTAGCTACTGATAAAGGTAATAGTAAAGAGGTGCTTGAAGCACTCAACTTCCTTAAGGCTAAGCCAATCAAGAGTTGCCATGTGCTCAAGTAAGGGTGGTGTTTAGGCTTGCTCTATTAGCATCTGGATGGCATTTTTATATTGTGTAGAATGCTTAAGAAATAATTGAAAGTGGTTGTTATTAGAAAAGCTAAAAATAATCATTTTTGCATGTTTTGATGATCATTTTAACTAATGGGTAAATGACTATTTTGGGTTACTAGCCAATTAATGCATATATAGATCATGAATGTATCTCTTCCATAATCTCCTTTGCTTCTTTTTCACCTAAATAATGTAACATTACCTTTGTATGTTATTAAAATTAGAAGGTCACTTCTAAAAGCCAATTTATTTTGATATGGTGCAAAAGTAATATCAACTATAGAAGCATTTACATGCTATATGTTTATTCAATGCATCTCCATGTGTAAATGCTTATGCAAATCTATATGTCTGTAATATTTGTACCATGCTATGTGCATGTGTGTATTCTTGACAAGAAAAATGAATTCATTAATTAGATGTGAAGATCTAATACATAAAAGGGTAAGTATGCTAATGGGTATGCCTAACTCTATGGAGGATGAATAAATGATGGGCTCCTATATATATATGTATGTATATATATACAAGTCTAATATGATTACCTAATACATGTGTGAATATGTGTGTTTGTGCCCATGAATCCTTTTTTTATGTAGCATATATTTAGTGTATGAATACATGTATGTGTTATTTATGTAGTGTGCACATGTTTGTAATGTACATGAGATAAACATAATTCCTTCAAAAAGAATATAAGAGTGATTTATTAATGGCATGACACTAACACATGGGGATACTTACAAAACTCCTACTTTTCTAACTATATGCATGTTTGTGCAATGTTGATGCTTATATGCATGTGGTCATATGCATTCATGCATCATAAACATTAAACATGGGCTTTTATAACTAAATGTTAGAGTCAAATATGTGAATGAATGGGTATGTATGCATTAAGGCATGAGTGAAATGTGCATGTATGAACTGGGGATAATAAATGAGTTATCCTGTATGTTTATGCCTAATATACATAGATGAATGGACTAACACTAATGTATGAATCTAAGAATGATACATGGAAAACATGATAAAAAGTACATGTTCATGTATGTCTCTCATCAGATGGAGAATAAATGATGTATGTGTTGAATGTGCATATCTAATATGTTAAATAAAGACAAGTAAATGATGAATGTACTAAGCCTCTCTTAATAAATATGTCCACAAGTGCATTTTTAGGCATAAAGCATTGCCAGTGAAATCACTCTTTCCTTGGACTCTTTATAGGGAAGAATTGGGTTTTGTTATTTTTAGGGCAAGTGTCCATTTTATTTAGAAGTAAATCTAGAGTGGTGAAAAATTTTATGGTTATCGAGAATCAAAGTAGACTTTTTGTCATTAATCAATTATGCTCCCATTTCCTTACAGACTGTCTCCTTTTTTCAATTCTTTTCTTTACCTTAGTTTTTGCCTAATGCATTGCCTAAAGTAGGTTTTCGAACTAATGGGTTGTGCCCTATTTTTTTGCCAAATAAGCCTCCCAAATTAGGTTTTCACACTAGTGAGCTCCCTAACATTTGCCTAATGTGCCTTCTTAAATGAAGGTTTTCACATTAGTAAGCTCTTTTCTCTCTCTCTCTCTCTCTCTCTCTCTCTCTCTCTATATGGCAAAACTACTTACAAAGATTTTGTGCTCTACTGCCCGATCTCTAAATTGTGTATTTTTACTTACATATCCTATTCTTATTGAAGATTAATCCTATTGCCATTGTCAAGAAAGTTGGTTGTTTAGAGGAAAGAACTGCAGGTTGATTTTATTTGATGAGGTTTAGTGGTAGGATGGATAACAAGGTAATAAGGTAATAAAAAATGATTTTTGGTTATTTTTCATGATGTAGCTTGCCATTTGGTATAACATGTTCATAAAGATAATTTTTACAAAGACATTTAATGTAATTAAAATTAGTTTGCTTAATTTCAACATCCAAGCATCTTGGTCCTCATTATACTAAAAACTTCTGTTATCAACCTGCCACTAAGGTTTTTATGGTTGAATATTTTATCTTAATCCTTTTTACTTTCGCCTAGGCAATTTAAAAGGGTTTTTAACCTAGGAAGGATCATTACTTTCATTTCTTTTTTTCTTTTCTTTTTTTTTCTTGAGTTGTCTATCCTTTTGATAAATGGGGTCACTAAACTTCATGTAACCTTGATGTAATTAGAGATGACTTAACTCGGTGTAAGTTTTTGCTTAAGACTCCTCACTTCTATGGGTAATGCTAGCTTTTCTCTATTATGTAAAAAAAAAAAAAAGGATTCTTAAACTTGTAATATTTGTAAAGGGTTATTCAATAATTTTCATATAGGAGAGAGACACCTATTTTGGGTTGCCCTTTTGATTATTGGTATTTAGGGTAAGAAATGATTATTTTGAGACCTATAACTTGGTGTAAGTTTTTGCTTAAGACTCCTCACTTCTATGGGTAATGCTAGCTTTTCTCTATTATGTAAAAAAAAAAGGGATTCTTAAACTTGTAACACTTGTAAGGGGTTATTCAATAATTTTCATATAGGAGAGAGCCACCTATTTTGGGTTGCCCTTTTGATTATTGGTATTTAGGGTAAGAAATGATTATTTTGAGACCTCTTTTTTTTTCTTTTTATGAAAGTAAAAAAAGATATTAGGCTTCTCATTGATACAAAAAAAAGTTTTTCAACGCCTAGCTAATACTGCCACATTAAATCCCCTCATGTTATGATTTTAGTGATAGACTTCTTTTAATGAACTTCATATATGCCCACAGGGTTAATTATGAAGCTGATCCTAGGGTTTATTTAGTCATAAAGGTTAACTAAAAATTGATCCAAGGCAGCATTATGGAAGATCATAATTGATCTAAGACAAGAGTAAAAGGGTACTTGTATTTGTTTAAAAGGATAGAAATTTAAGGTGCCAAATTTCTTGGATCTTTTGGGCTAGGATTTGATAAAATGCTAATTAGGTTGATATTTTAACCCTATGGATGTAACTTGTTTGCTAGTTTTTTTCTTTTAATCTTTTGAATCTATAAGTTTCCTTAATTTAGTAGTTGAGCATGGAAAAACTCCTCTTTTATTATTTTTTCCTTCTTTTCCTTTCTTTTTTTCATCTCTCTTCTCATTTATTAAGAGTTATAAGAAATGTGATCTAAGATGCTTACATTTGCCAAGATTAAGCAAATGATCATTGTTACCTTAATGTCACATATGTAATGATTATCAATATGCATGTTATCACATGAAAAAATATCACACAAAGGAAATAAAAGTGTGAACATTTCATTAAAAAGATAAAAAGATGAAGCTTTTGAATTTAAGATATGTTTATAAGCATAAAGCATTTGAGACTTCCTTATGATTAGGCAACTAGTTAGTGCAGTTACTCATCCTTGGTGAGTTCCTGAATAGTAGCATGAATAGTCCAACATTCTCTTATGTGATGCCGTGTATGTTGGTGAAATTCATAAAAGAGGTCAATGTGGCATCTCGACTGATTTTAACATTTGGCTTATTGAAATGGGAGTGGTTATAGCTTTCCTTTTAGTATCAATCTCTTAAAATGCCACAACAGAGGTTTAATCAAGTTCAGGTGACCTTCATAGTTGATGGTCAGAGTGTTGGTAAAGCTAAGTCCAGTATTAGTAATGTAAGGCCTCTTCTTACTTAGATACTCATTCTTTATTTCATGGCTCTTAAGACAATGAGTACCTAATATTGCATTAGCTATGGCATAATTGGCAACTTGTAGTACTTTTTCCTTAAAAATTATGAGAGCCTTAAAGAATTCACTATGTGCAAGGGGATCAACTTGTATGATTTGATCTCCTATCCTAGCCTTAAGAGAATTCCTAGCTAATGCGACTGAGGTAATTATTAGCATTCTTTGTTCGAAGTGGTCTAATGTCATGATTAATTCCGTTCGAGACACAAGGGCAACTTGATCGCCAACCATAGCTAAGGATAGAAGTGAGATGATCCTTTAGATAGGGAATGTGACTCCCCCTATTGGATTTCCAAAGAAACCCAATAAGCAGCATACTTCATGCTAAGTCACCCATCCTAAAACTTCTCCCATAGTCATTTGTTTAACTTTTACTAATCTCACTCTAGATCATTCTATCTAACTCTAAAACCACTTCTGTCAGTTGCTATGGTCCATTTAGGTTAGGATTAATATGATTCAAGCATTATAAAGAAAATCTACTAACACTCAGATACCACCTAAAAATTCAGCAGTATAATGGCTACTTGGGTCTTAATGCAAAATTTTAAACAAGCCTATATAACACTTCTATAAATAAATCACAACACCTAGACCTATCTGGTCCCCCATATTTAGCCTAACATCAACCTAAGCATACATCAAACTCAAGCTTTAGGCCATAAATAAACATGCATAAATATAGAGCCTCAAGCTCATATGGCATCAACATTACATATAATCATACATTCACCAAAGAACATGTATAAATACTTTATTTACATCGGCAGGTCATATTCACTTAATTACATTACATTTCCAAAGCTTAAATACACTTTCCTACCCATTTCCCACCTAAGTACATGGATATCCAACTGTATAATAATTACATCTAAAGTATTCACTTGTATCCTCTAAACCACTATCATCACACTTTATGAGGCAGGTCTCGCTGTCATATACCTATGCACCAAAATCGATACACTAAGTATATAAGATACTCAATGGTGAACTTAAAGCAATTTAATCATGGAATAACATAATTAATTTACCTAAGTAGTTTAAGAATGATTTTACTTGATTATATAACTTAATTATTCACTGGGGTGCTAAATTACTAAAATACCCCTAGGATATTTATCTAGTCCAAAAATAGCATTTTTTACTCGAATAAATCATTCAAAACAAGTATTATTATTTTCAACAAGCATACTTTACAAAAATTACTTTAAATTTGCTTATATGTGGAAAATGACTAAAATACCCTTTGATTATATTTTTACTACTTTCTGAGAAAAAGTCATTTAAATAAGGTTAAACTTCATCTTTAAAGATTATTTTGCTTAATACTTAATTTACGTCACTATAACTGATCTGGCACATCTATGCAAAATGTCCAAAATACCTTTTAGCTTGCATTTTTCTAGAAACTTAAAAAATACTATTCCATTATACTTAATTTTTATCCTCATAATTAGTTTGATTATTTACTTAATTTAATTCTCTAGCCTAACTAAGAAGATGACACTT
>CANXYI010697749.1:0-16649 GCA_948208565.1 Hura crepitans
TCTTTAAGCTCTTTTAGTTGGCTTTCATAGTACCCAACTCGCCGACCATATTTGATCATGTCACCTTCAAGTCCCTAATAGTGCAAGAAAAGGATGTCAAGTTCCAATGCGGTATAAAAAATATGAAGTTCTTTTACAGGAAATGACAAAGAATAAATAAATAAATTCTAACCAGACAAGCACTAAGTATGAAGATTACATGTAGCAGTGTTTAAAAGAACAAAAATTAAGCCCTTTACATAAAGGAACTGACAAACAAAATTTCATTGTACCTTCTCAATATTCACAATTGACGACATCAAATTTTCTTGATTATGGAATGGTGCTGTGTTTCCTACATGCTCAACTGACGTTGAATCCTGGAGCAAGCAAACATTTCCATTGGAACACGGAGACTGAACCTCATCATACTGCACTTTTGGTGCTTGCACAACAGAAAGGTTGAAAGTTGACTGTAGCTCTGGATGACGAGAGTGAGCAGCTGTAATGGAAAAGAATCCTTCAATTGAAGGTATGGATATAACTGGAACATTGCAACGTCCATTCCTGAAAGTGTACCGACAATCCTCAAAATTAAATAAATCTGACTTTAATGTAAGTGTATGAGATTGGCCACAATTTTCATCACTAATTGTCTCGTCAACATTGCCCTCTGAATTCACGACTTCGAAAACAATATTTTCCAGCTGGGAACCAGTAATTAAATACTCTGGTACCTGAAATTGACCATAAATTTACTACTAAGGGAATAATCATGTAACATAAAGAAGAGAAGGCAACAAACAACGAACCTCTGATGCAAGTCTTAATTCCCTCTCTCCCGTTTGAAACTCTTGCTTGAAAACTACCTTGTTGCTAGATGAAATGGAAACTGAAACTGCATATATGTGCAGTAAAATCAACACATGCACAATATTGACTGCATTGCTACATTGAAATTTTTATATTACACAAATACTGCATAATAACTTTATCAAACTGTCCATATAATCCTTATCAGGGCAAATCGGATGAACATGTAATCTAAAGTAAGCTTACTTCTGAAAGTGAGGTAGAAATTAAGTTAAAAAATCATTCAAGGCTACAATGTTATAACTAGAACAGAAAAGATAATCATCACTTATTGCTAACCCGCTCAAGGACACTGCAAGTTTTAAAGCATACTGGTGATTTTCAAAACCTACCTAGTGTTGATATTGGCCAAATCTAGAAGGCCTATAAATATTATTTGTTGAAGATGTTGCCTGCAGAACATTGGTGTTCCACAAATCAAACAAAAACATGCATGAAAATTATGAAGCAAGTCTGCTAATAATGTTCATTTAAGTTGGAAAACATTTCCTGAGATAATTGTGATTGAAAAATAATATGCCACGATATATGCCACAACAACAGACATAACTTTTTCATAGTCATAATATTGAGCTTATAAAAAAAAATTCTCACATACAGTATTTTTCTCTATCCTTTTACTGTTCATGCTTTTTCTCTTTTGAGATGCTCATTGCTTTACATACAGTTTTCTCTCAACAATTTGAGCACAAGTATCAGTAAGAACCAGAGCGTTTAGACGGCAGTGACATACCAATTTTTCCAAAACCAGCCGTTACTTTTAAGAGACTGTTCAGGTCAATGCATCCATTATCATCCACCTGCACTTGATAAAGTTCTAGATCAAACAATCTATATACTATTAAACACAATTCTTAAATCTTAACCATAGTTTCTTAAGTCCAACAAAAAAATAAATAAAAATAAAAAAAGAAAAGAAAGAAAAAAAGATAAATGAATAAAATGAAACTACTCTCAATCTCAACCAACCATACCATAATTACTAATGCATTGGAAAAAATGCTCAGTTTCAGATACAGGGAAAAAGAAAAAAATACAAGAACAAAATAAACATGATTAATTGAAAGGTTGAAAGGATGGGTCAAACGGCGCATCTAGCACTTGCAACAACAGAAGCACAGTGATACTTGTTAGAAAGTAACTGTCGAAAAAGATCAAAAGTATTTTAACTATATACTGATTCAATTCAACATCAAAATAAAGGGATAAGGTATGATCATTGATATGACTTTGTTTTTGACCATGCATATCAAGCAACTATTACCAAATTAAGTCTCCTTCAAAGATATTTAAATGGCACCAGAACTGGCTATGGATGAAACTATCAGAACTTGGCACAAATTGTTGGATGAGTTCAGATAGAGGCTATTGAGATAATTTATTGAGCACATCAAGAAGAATCGGGATGACATAGGCAAATGTGACTAATAGGCAGTTGGCATCAAAAAATCTACATAACAAAACCTTGAATCAAAAAACATCTTGAAAAAAGATCCATACAGCACATCCCAATTAGACTGAGGTTGATGGTTTATGCAAAAAAGAAGAAACCATCCACCCAAGTAATAAATATTTATGAGCTGATGAAGAACTCATTTAGACACCGATACTAAGTATTCAGGGACCTAGACTCTTTTATGCACCACTTTGAAATCAAATAAAAAATGAACAAAAGTAACAATGAAAAAGATAAAATTAATACTAGATTTCTCAACGAACATTGGCCCTAGACTTGTGCATGAAGTCAAATAATAGAGTTCACTAATCAGACTGCTGAGAGAATTTTCAATTTTGAACAATTGAATGCAGAGTAAGTATTACGGTCCTAGATTGCTAGATTATTGCAACTCATCTAAGGAGTCACGCACCTTGGAACTCTAAGGGAGTTTCCTACCTCTAATTTCCTGAAAATTCAACTTATTTTATTGATTAAATTTAGCCTCTTTAAATAGACAGTACTAGACTGGTAAACAGGAATTCTTTTTTAACTAGGAAATTATGAAATCCCTTCTAATTAGGAATATTAAAATAGGAAAAACAAATATCCTGGAAATCCTACTAAAACAAAAATACTTCCTAAATAAAATATATTGAAGATGAACATTGGTAAGCTGAAAATCTTTGACTAAATATGTTTTGATATTGCTAAATGCATGCTGACCCAATTTTCCTCATATTCTATCGTAACTTTCAATTTCAGGTCAGAAGAAGATGTTTGGTACTGATTGAGATGGAAAAAGATTGCCACCTCTATGGCGAATGAATATATATACATATGCAGATACACATTGTTGGATAACTAAAACATGTCCATTACCATAGTGACATCTTGGAAGCCAATAGACCTAGTGGAACACTGCTGGATTCAGTTTCAATCACAGCAAAGTCCTATCTCTGAGAGCTTAAACATTTGAGAAGAAGAGAAACTCCCCTCCCCAAGTAGTGTAGTGTAGTCTAGTTTAACTTTGTCCCAAGAAAAAAAGTCACTCCTTAGAACTATATCTTTAATAGTTGCCATTTCCATCTTCCAATGAACTTGTGCATTTTACATCTGACCCTTCATTATAATTCCATATATTCATCTTTGCAACACAATGATTAAAATTAAAGGCGGACAAATAAAAAATGGAATATAGAATCATTATGCCAACAATAAAGCCTGACCTTGCGGTTTGAACCTATTTGATCAAGAATATGAAACCCATCCACATTCAGTTGAACTTCTAGTCCCTTTTCAACATGATTACCATATGCATCAAACATCTGAAGCAATTAATTAAGATAAGCATGTTAGCAGAAATCCTGTTTCAGTGACACTTTAAGGATGGTTAACACATCTGGCAAGAAATTACCATTCAATTTGCAAAATTGAACTCAATAATTTATTAATATTGAATTAACAGTATAGTGAGAAATCAATGTAACATGACATTCAAGATAATTAAGCAAGGTTGCAAACCATAATATATGGTAAGAAAGTACAAGATAGGTAATCGTTCTAGGCTGTTAAAGTGCTGCAGAAAGCATAAAAGGCTTAAATTCAAAAGCTATCAATTAAGCAAAGAGAAAGGGCGGAAACTGCTTTGATAACTGATCAATGACAGAAAGAGTAATATGTTAAATTTAAGTACTCCATTCTGTCATTTAAGAAGTAACAAATCATTAAGGAAAACACTATCAACTTAATATATTTGTCACAACACCAGTCTCCACCAATACAAAAAAATTCCACAAATGAAGATGAAAATGTCCATATAGTTCCACTACAAATTGTAGCTTCAATTCTTTTCTACTAGGAAAAGAAGCCTAGATCAGCATAATCAAAATAAAAATGCAACTTTAAATGTGATAGGGTCTGATATATAGACGCCTTAATGAGAAATATCACCATCAAATGAATATCACTATGTCAAACAAGTTCAGAGTTTCTCAATTTTTTTGAGAGATGAATTTTTTGTCCTTATCACCACACAACAACATCTACTTTACATAAAAAGGGCATTTCAGTGAGACTCCAATAGGCTCCATTGTACTTGGATTTGAACCAACAAGCCATTTTAGTTGAAGTCAGTTTTGTTTATAACTTCACAGCTGAAATATTAAAATCAAGATCGGAAGCACCATGTTACATAACCGCATTAGATCAATCATTGCCAAACAGAACTGTATTTGAATTGAGAATGAGTAATCTGGACATCAAGACAATCATCCACATACCTCCAATATAAGATCCTGAACAATAAGACCTGGAAATAATTGCTTTCCCAGTAGGGATGATTGAGCTTTGACATGTTTTAAAGATCCGGGAATTACTGATAAAAATAAAACCAAGAAACAAAATGGAAAGAATTAGACAATAAAAATTCAGAACTGAAATGATGTTCATTTCTATATTCATATTACGCATAAGAGATTCACACTGACAGAACAAAATACCTTTACATGGAACGGAAAGTGGATCCAATTTATCTTGTGGGCATATCAACAAAGTGGCGTCATAACTCGGCCGTAGTTTATCCAATTTACTGGTTTTAATCAATATATCCTTCAAAATTATGAAACCCAAGTTAAGGACTGGAATAATTTAAGAAGGTGAACATATTTATTTCAATAAACTGCAGAATCTTTACTTGGATATGCAAACCATACCTTCACCTGCAGAGTCAACTTATCAGAAGAAAGGCTTGTCTTAACTTTGTCAACTTTGCAAAGCACGTAGTCATTTAAATGTAGTCTTACTGCTACTTCCAGATTTGATACAAAGGCTATTCGATTGTCATATTTGTCAAAACAAGCAATAGCTATTTGTTTAAAAGATGAACCGACCCTGCCCGACATTAATGATTCATCAGAAAACGAAAGAAAGCTGACAAACTCAATGTGCTTGTATAAAATTAATTAATGTTTCATGACAACAACAGAGCCTTAGTAACATACTGGATGAAAATGAAAGAAAACCGACAAACTCTATGTCCTTGTGTGAAACTAATGAAAGGACAATAAAGATTTAAGACCCGGTATTTTAAAAAATTCTTACTGAAGAAATATTATAAATTACCGAGAGTTGAATTACCTCAAAGTATATGGTTGACTATCATTGCCACTCAGTTTCAAAATCCGGACCTCCGGAGATGCCATTACTTTCACACTTTTCTTAAAATCCTTACAACAAGAACCATGCTAACAAACAGAAATTCATTGAATTTGATTACAAAGATTATATTCACATCTATAAGAAAGACCAAATTTCTGCAAAATATAAGATTTTTTAAGCATTGTTTCAAAGTAATACTTACAAGAGAAAATGCAAATGTATAAATGCCTGCACGTTGAAATAAATTAGGGAACTTGTCGCCCAACGGAAAAATATATAAACCATTTAGTCCATTTCGAGAGGAGGCAGATTTGCGGGTAGAGTATATATGCTCTACTTGGCAATCCTTGGCTTCTTTTCTGAACTTAACTTCCATAGATACTTCTGACGAACTTTTGATAATACACTTTTGATCCAAACTGTTTGAAGTGCTAGAAGGAACATAACTAGCAGGCCGAACAACCACCACAATTTTAGATGGAGGAACTTGTCCAGCAGCAATTGTACGATCAATTGGTATTGCCTGAAACAGAAATAAAGCAATATAAAAGAGGTGACAGTTTAAAATTTTCTGGTCGACAAAAGTTGAAATAGAAGGAACCGAAATTTTCCAAGTGTGTCTGGATGTTCCAACAAAACAAGAGGTCAATGAGAGATCTCGAAGGCTATTTTTTATAAAATAAAAAACAAAAATGTTTAAAAGTAAACTGACCCCATCAACTCCCAACTTTTGACACTGATCTGCAGCCAGCAAATCAATTGCTGATGGAGTTCTCCTCTTGAGTTGGCAATCCCACTCAGCACGATCAATAGCTAAGCACTAATATAGTGGCTCAGGAATCAGAAAATTACTCAATTCTGTGGAAGAATGGAGAGAAAAAGCGAGTGCTACAGAACAAGCACAAAGAGAGAATGCATAAAATTGACAAACCTTTCCAGAATCAATCACACTAATAGGTAAGGATGAAGAGTCCCGAATATTCAGACTGGCATTCCCATTGTTGAGTGTAAGCACACAGCCATTCTCATCTGCTATGTCCAGTGGTCTTCCAAATTCAAAGTAACATGGAAGTAATCAATAAGAATAGATTATGAAAGATGACTTTCTGGTAAATAAATAACACTTGCCCATAAAAATGGCTAAGAAATTTGCCTGTATATGATTCGAGCTTCCCCTGTGAACCAGAGATGCGAGGAACAGGTTAAATTCATGCAACTTGACAATACTAGCTTTGACATTCTAGAAAAAACAAAACTATGCATAGCATTTAAATACAAAGAAAGAAAAGGCTGAAATTCCTATCCAATTCAGCACCTAAGAATTTTCAGGTTTATCACGTACCACCAGCATCTCCTTGAAACCCTTCAATCAGAAAGTATTCTAAGGTTGCATATACATTGGTCTTATGCAGTCCAGCGCAAGCTCCCTTGAGAATCTTTATTTTCTGACCACGTCTCCAGGATACTCCCTTCCTCTTCAATGCATGATGCACACGTACAACTAAAAATTCATGAAGAAATGACATTTTCTGAGTTAAAATCTTAAATATAAAGCGTTAAGGACATACAATCCCCCTGCACAAAAGGGCATGTTTAGCATCCATGATCTTTAGGCTTTTGGCTGCAATTGGAAAAAAGTATCCTGAGAAAATGGCTTGATGAAACATGACAAAATTGTGTAGAAACTATTTTTCTCTTTGGACAACAGATAACAAAATAAAACACGTTTTAATTATAAAAATTGAACAACAAAATAAAAACAGAATGATACTGTTGTGCTCCCAAATTACGGACCAGAACACTAGGCCATTAATCAAGTTCGTCAAATGGAGTTTGCACCTTCAAGCCTGTCAAAGGGAGCTAGAACTTAAAAACTCGAGAGACCCAAATTTCTTAGTTTTTGATTATTTATCTGCTTGTTTATTTTTATTTCATTTGTCTTTAATAGAGAATATTATTACAAAAATAAGGAAAGTCCTAATTAAGGATGAAATAAAGGAACACACTAATAATAAATTATCCATTATGGTACTGTTCATCATTTCTGAGCCATTTATCTTTAATGGAAAATATAGATTTTCCCTGTCCTTAAATGGCTTTTCCTTACATCTGTGTAAAAGGAAAAAAAGGACAATAAGCAGGATCAACAGAACTACTTTGCCTATTTCCTAAAACAACCTATGCACTCAACAAACCCACAAAATCCATTCCTATGTTACCACACAAACTCAAAATCAAATGAATTAAATTGAAATATTTCGCAGCTCCTTATTCCAATTAAAATTGTTACGTTAACAACAATCCATAAAAAAGTACGAAAATAAACATGGTATATTAATGAGAAAAGGAGCTACTAACAACTTCTACACCGAAAGAATTGCAATGCAAGATACAAAAATTAATTAGGTATCAAGATGCTAAGATACAGATGCCTACCATTAGAGGAAATTCCAAGTCTCTTTGTATTTGCAGGGTTAACAACAATAACTGCATCATCCTC
The DNA here is from genome assembly GCA_948208565.1 of Hura crepitans. NCBI lineage: Eukaryota > Viridiplantae > Streptophyta > Magnoliopsida > Malpighiales > Euphorbiaceae > Hura > Hura crepitans. The sequence goes on from CANXYI010697749.1 coordinate 7,947, forward strand.
ACCAGATTCAACTTCTTCGTCATAACGATCATGCATTTGAAGAATCCATTCTTGATACTCCTTTTCCAGCAACACAGGAGTTAACTGCTTACCATCTCGAGAAATTTCAATTTTAACTCCTGTGCAATAAAATTAGTTGTTTAAAGTAATCTAACCAACAAAATAAGTAAAATAGAAGTAGTTTCAGATATGAATTTAGCATTTTAACCTGCTTCCTTCCCAGAAATTTTAGTTCCAAAGTTCTTCAATGCAGTAGTGAAAGGATTTTGATGTGCTAGATCAGTCTGCAAAGTAAATGTTTTACATCAGCAATTCCAATTTTCTTGTCTATATCTGCATACTGAACATAGATATTAATTGATTGTAAGGTGCCTGGAAACTCAGTGATCTAATTAAGTGTAAAGAGACAAAGAATGATATATATTTTTAAGAAAATTAAGAAACCTCATATTAGTTTTACTTTTAGAAATTGATTAAACAAACATGCAAAAACTTATGAAACAAATATCACATTTGTACACAAGTGTATTTCAAAAAAAAATGTAATATTTAAAAGAAATAGAATATCATATGTAATTAATATATGTCTATACTTAAAAATATAATATCATATGTAAACAATTAGTTATATAATAAATGAAGGTAATTATCATATTTAGAGAAAAAAAACAAAAATAATTTCTCTTAAAGCAGCTTTTTTACAGCCATGTTTAAGGTAATTTTGTGATTGAATTCATGAAGGAACCTAATTTCAAATAAAATTTGACCTTGTTGGGTCTCAATGCTGGAAACTATAGCACTTTAGAAAACCTGCATTTAGTTATGTTTTGCAACAGCTGTATATAAATAGTTAACTGCTACACAGAAGGTACTCATTGAACATGTTAAGTTCAATGTGTCACGATCTCAACGCTCAGACCTAGCTCTAACATTGAACCAAATAAGGCCTTCATACCATCAGCGAGTACAGCATGATGGAAGTGTAAAATTTTAGGCCCCTAATTGGTTCTCTTCCCTAAAGTTTATTGATAATCAAGCAACGCTAAAGGATAGTTGCCAACAATTTTCATACCTATGCTGTAATGTGCATGTCATACACCACAAAATGGACCTCACCTTAGAAGGTGTTGGATTGAAACCACCATCTGTCTCTGCAATCACAAAATACGTGCTTAAGCATACTATGCAAGATGAGAGCGAATCATAAATGCATACTGATAATATGGAAATCAAAAAGGTTAATATGCAAGGATGAAAGTTAATCGTCAAATGCAGCCGACTTACCTATATAGCACTTGACTCTGGAGCAACATCTTTTTAATACGTGAGCCTTATCTCCTTTTTTCTGCTTGAACTCCATAAAAGGAAGACATGCCTGTGGTGAAGCAAAATTGACCAGCAATACTTACGTGACTTATCCAAGCAACAAAAAAGTGAACGGGAAATACTGCATAAGTAGTCTCAATGATAGAAATGTCCTCTATGGTCAAAGTATCTGTTGTATTGTTTCAGGTAATCAAAGACCAGCAGAACAAATTAAAAAGTTGCAGTTAGTCATTTGTCAAGAGCAGAAAATGGAATGAATCAAAGATTTCTAGATAAGAACTCTTTTTTATTCCCTGAAAGTGGATAAGAACTTTTTACTAAAGCAGTAATGTAGAGCAATATGTAATACTCTTATCAAATCTATTCAAAGATGCCTAGAGATAATAAGCTCCCAAAAAATAGAACATAAGTTTTCCCATTAAGGGGCCTGTCCCAGTACCACCCTGGCCCAAGGCCACCATGGCTCAACATCACCAGTTGACCCCACTTAGCACTTGAGACTGTCCCTGGCTACCAAGGACAGCAAGTATGGTGGGGAGCAAATCACTAAAGCCTAAACCTTTCTTTTAACTCTCTACAAAAGTAATGTTATTTCTTTACAAGTTAGTCTTATTATTTCTTCATGTTCTGAGAATTTGTTTATCATCAAAATGGTAGATGCATGGGGCAGAAGGTTATGCTTCCTAATTACATTTATCAGATCACATAGCATGATAACTAACCCAGCGAGCATCTGGAAGTAGACGACCAAGACGCCTGACAGAGACACGGCTGAAGGTTTCAAAGTTCTCTGCAATTCCACATCCATCAGCTTCTAACTTCTTTAGGATTTTCTCAATACTCTCTTCACCCTAGAACAAACAAGTCCACATTTTTAACAGTGTTGCAGGAAAAGTTGTTGAGGCTGGCTTTCTATTATCATACCTCCACAATCGGAAAATAAGCAAATTTAAGGCGTGCATTGGCTTCTTTATATGTCCTTAGACCTGCAACTCTCCGGTCTTAGAACTGATGCTAAGAATATGCTCAAAAAATAGTAAAATACACAAATGCTGAAATGCTATTGTTTTTCATTATAACAACGTTCACATTATGAGGAGTACAAGGAAAAAAAAGGTGAGAGAGAAAGAGGGAGAGTCATTTCAATAAATAATGGAAATAAACACACAACAAAAATAAAACAACAATAGAATGATATTTCAATTACCTGGACTTCTGGTTCCAATGTTTTCTTGCTTGAGAATAAAATGAAGCAGACAGACAAACTCCGGGCCATTGCAACAATGCAAATTCGTAATTGAAACCTCCCCACCTTCAATCTCAGCTAAATTAACACCATTAACCTGTGAAACAAAATAAACAAAGAAACAAAAGAGAAAAGTAGCCTAGAATCCTAGATCTCACAACTTCAGTAACAACTCATATCAAAAGAAATTGCAGATATGCATATGTAGATCATAGAAGATGAATAAAGTTGCAAAATCAACATACATGTTCTGTTGGTTCACTTTTTTGCAAATCCTATTTTCATTCCCTTCTCTAGGTTGTGAGCCTAGTTGACTTGACTCTTTTCCCAGCCCATTGTAATAGCTCTTTGTATTGTATTTATTAACATTGTCAATTTAATGGACCTTTACTGATGCATTCAAAGAATGAGCTTAGGTACAGCAAACTCTTGACGATCATAGCCCTTTAGCGGACCTTGCACTTATTACTTAACATAAAATTCTTTCTATTAGAGTAGTCTGATAGAGGAGAAGATATTATAGATATTTATTAAAAACTCCTAGTGAGTAAAAATTCATCAAAACAATGACTTTAACCACAAACCAAATTTGAATACAAGAACGTAAAATTTCAACATCATATATCTTGGAAGTCTTAACATACAGAGAAAATTATCACTTATTCATTACAAAAGCCTGTCACACCTGAAATTCAGTTGGTATGCAGGTCTGCCCTTTGCTGGAGAGGTCATCACACTGCACCTCAATCGAAAGATTCCATTATTCATTAGATATATAATTTTGGGGGACAAAGATAAGAGAAATCATGGCACTATGAAAATAGAATACATGCATGCATACACACACATATATCAATTAAGAATTCAGCCTATATAAAAAATGAGAGAGGAAGGCCACTTGAAGGTAAGCCAAGCAGATGAAATAATCAGGTGTTTTACATTAAGCAGATGATAGGTCAAATAGCTACACGTGTCATTATTTTTATCACGGACAGGGCAAAAGAAATAAGCATAAATAAGAAAAGGTAAAACTGAAAAACAATTAGCAAGTCAAATGGGTCTGCTTGCGTCCTATCTCTTCATATCCAATGCACTGAAATGTAAAAAATTTGTTCTTATAATTCCATTTGAACTACTATAACTATACTGTATCAGTTTCAATGTACATACATATTACCACAGATTTTCAGATCAGTAATATTACCATATCACCCTAATATTTAAATAAAAAGTTCCCCAAGTGAACAAGGTCTCACTTCTCACTACTAAGGATTTGACAATAACTTTCATTGCTCGTTGATGAATGCATAATATTCACTTTGTAACAATGTTCTTCAATGATAGGAAATCCTTCTTAGGTATAAAGCAACAAACACTCACCAATTAAGAACAAAATGAAAGTGGCAAAGGATAATAATAAAAAATATGTGAGGACACGGCTGAGCTACTTTTACCAACCCAAGACAGTAAAAATCCACAAATTGTCACATCCACCCTTGCCAATTTTAAATTAATAGAAGTAAAGGTGAAGCTCATAGAAATGCCTGTCTAGCTCAGTTTGTAGAACGCAAAGCTCTTAACATTGTGGTCGTGGGTTCAACCCCCACGGTGGGCGATTACATAATTCTCCTTCATTTTTTCTAATGAAAGTATAAAAAGCAGCTTGTAAATTGGTGTAGCCCACCTGAATGTAAGGAAAATAGATATCCTTCAGCCTACATTGGAGTTGAAATAAGTCCAGTTTTTTCATTTTAAGCTCCAATACATCAACCTGCAAAATGTTCAGCACAATTAGCTAACATATTACAATGAGACCATCATGAAAACAATGTCAAACATCTTGACCAAAAATGCAAGCCCTACATTTTGTGACCCAAAGATTACAAGCCATGTCCTAGAGCATTTAATGAATAGTGGGAGTTGCTCTCAATATATTTTTACCTAAATTGGAGTTTTAAGTATAATGACCTTAATTTTGGAGGCAAAAGTTCCATGATACAAGCATCTCAATGTATGTCAAGGCAAAAGAAAGAGTTATGTTCAACACAAATGAATATTGTAATAAATTGCTTTCTTTTAATCCCCCTAAATAATTAAAAGACTTTGAGAAGTCTACTTATAGATACAAAGATTTTCTGATGTGAGAATCTAGAACCATGATACCTACTGTTTATAAAATATTTTGGATGCATCTCACATAATTACATCAATTTTAGACAAGTTATTTTAGAAACAGAAAAAAATATAGCATATACCTTCAAAATTTTCAGACTTCGAGTTTTTTTCCGTTTTCAGAACAAGTGCTAAATGAACAATCTTTTATAACAACTTTGAGTCTACGAGAAATATTATACCACACAGCAGGCAATGCCTTCTGTTTGTCTGTTTTAAAATTTAAAATAGTTAACAATTTCTATCCCCAGAAACTTGATGAAATGATAAAATTTGTCTAGACCAATTGCTGCGTGCCAAATGCCAAAGCAAGAGAAGGGTTAAATTATTTCCTAAATAATCCCATAGTAAGACAATCACAATACATTATTTCCAGAAATTCTAGGCAAATCTCAATGATAGCAATAAACATAAAATTTCTTAGAAAGCTGTGCAATGGCCTTGCAGTCTGAAAGTAAAACTCTCTTTGGTCCCAAAATGGCAAAATATGCAGTAGAGAGAAAAGCATAAAAAATATGACATTTTATAGAGCACATGTCACCTTTGTAAAGCTCCCATGAGGAGATTTTCTAATTTCATCTTCTGTTGGATTCCTCATGCCTCCATGAGTCTGAAATAACAAGTCCAGATAGCCTTTGAAGAAATTATACATTCTAGTACATATAAAAAAATAAAGAATACTGAAAATGACAAATAAGATCCAAAAAAAATTAATATGTGAAAAACTTTCAGGAGTCAGCTACCTTCCAAGTTAATTCAGAACTGGAATTGCCAAGCAAAGCTTCTCTTTGAAGATGTAAAGTATAAACTTTCTTCGATTCCTTTGTCTTAGAAGACACCAAAGCATGCCTATATCATTGTCATGTAATTGATTTAGAGCAAATATTGGACCCAAGAAATTATTTAATTCAGACATGTATCTCATTGGAATTGGAGTTCACATAAGCACGTGATTGTATACACGCCTGTGTGCATGTGTGCGTTTGTGCGCATGCGCGCAGTATGCATGTGAAACAGATAAAGAGACAGCCCAAGGTAATACCTTCCCAAATGCATAGATGCAATAGGTCCACCATATCCAAACATGCCAAAATAAGGCTGTATCATCACAGAAAGCATCTCAAATCACAAATAAAAGCAAATTGGCAATGCTGAAATTTATGATCACATGACTTATCTATTACTAAGAATCCCCATCTTGCACTTAGAAGAAATATGAGACTCGCAATCAAAATAATAATGGAGAAAGTGCTAACAGGAAGCAGAAATTTGAGAGCATACACTAAAGGTACATTAGAGTCAAAGCATGCTGTTCCATATACTGGAATATATAAGATAGCAATACATGCACCTTTAAGTACGGGGGCCTGCCCCCTACTGCCAGCGCCTTGGAGGATCTGTGAAGTGAGGCACCCATCTTTCCCCTGAATATATAACACAATATATCAAACTAAATAACAATAACCTTTCATTTAATGAGTGTCCAAATTGGAAAACTAGTTTTTCTTTTCTTCAATTTTTATTTAATAGAAAATTCCCTGTTTTCCTTTTTCATTAAAATTTATGCATCGTTAAAGATCTTATTTTCAGATCACAATGAAACAAATTCCATGATTAAAAATCACCTACCTTCCTGCTGGCTGATGATAACAATAATATGTATTTTACTTCTAAATTCTAGTGTCCATCTAGTTATTCATTCTCACACAAATATCAAACATGTATCTCAATCGACAGCAAAAAGGACCTCATTTGATACCTCAGAAGTTAACAAGAAATCCGACATGACATACCACTTCTCAATAGAGTTTTCATCAGTATTATCCATTCCAGGACCAGTGTCAAAAATTGAAATTCTGTCCTCACTGGCATTAATGCTGCAGAGAAATTAATTTGGTAAATAAAAGATTATAATACAATATTATGAAAAAGATTTAACGGCATATCATACCTAATAAATTTCCTATCAGTTTGCCTATTAGACCAAACTGCTTGCAAGGAATTATCCTGGAAAATGAAAGCAGGAGTAAATGGGTAAATAAATTACACATGAAACAGAAGCAAACCTAAGTTTAATACATCATCAAGAACTTACAATTAAATCTGCAATAGCAGTTTCAAAAGTGTACTCCTCTGGTAGCTCTCTTAGTAAATCAGTGTCAGGAGTTAAATCCCACATATTCTGTAGATTTATATAATCCAACTTAAAAGCAAGCAGAATCCTCAATCAACCAAAAAAAAAAAAAAAGAAAATAAACTTTAATGAATACAGATAGCTACAAAACCTGGTAAGTTTCTGTTGCCACATTGGAACCATCCTATTTTCATGACAAAGCAAGTAAAAGAAACATCAATAAGCAAATTTACCTAAAACCAGATATAAAAACACAATTAAGAACAACTTAGAAGATTCTGCTTGCAAGAACTTGGAAGAGTAATGGAATAAATTTGGAAATCTAATTAATCAGAAGGAACTAACCGCCAGCACAAAGCTAATACTTACATTGAACTTCAAAATGTGAAACTCATTTGGCCTGAAGTTTGCAAAATTAATCCTCTGCCTTATTTTCCTGTCATGTGCATCCTCTAAGTATCTGTCTTCATGTTCCCAATTGATTAGTCTGTTCTGCTTTCCTTGTTGTCGCATAATCTCATTGTACTTATCTCTCACCATAGAAATAAAATCTCCAAACTTCATTTCCTTTCCAGGGTCCTTCAATCTCAACGGAACTGTCATTCCGTCAGGAACTATTATCTTAAACCTATAAATCTTTTCTTCTAAATAATCCTCTATTTTCCTCTTCTTTCCGTTGGATTCCATATTTCCAGCACAATTCTCTCAAAAGCAAAGGAACAACAAAATCAACACCTCAACAAAAATGGAAAAGTCCAAAAAAAAAAAATTCTCTTGAGCCAAATGACACAAAATCTAAATTTAAGCAACACAAAACGAGTATCTGCTACTGAAGATCATATTTTTACGGAAATTATTACAAAATTAACCTCTTCGATGAAACAATATCTGCTTTGTAGCTTGAAAAGGCAAAGGAGACAGTAAGAACCTAATTAACAGGGTTTTAGCGAGAGAGACAGTGATGGCATTTGAAGGAGAAGACCAGCTGAAAAGTTGAAACCTGATATAAAGAGAGGGAATACACAAAACGACTTTTTGGCGCAAGTTAACAGAGAGAAACTAAAATGCGCTTAATGCGTATTGCATCGTGTCACTCTTTTTATAACACGTGGCTAAAAAGTGGGCTTCTTAGGGGGGCATTTTTACACAGAACTGTACGAGAACAGGTCAGCAAAACGGTGCGTATCACTATCGGCTAATGCAGATCTCCCGCGTACAGAGATTCCATTTTCAGTGGGCTGTCTGATTAGGAGAGTGCGCTTCTTGTGCATTATCTTTTGCCAAAAGCAATCTTGGGGATCTCTCCACTTTCAATTTTATTACATCTAAGTTCCAAAACTTTTTTGTGGTATTTGATGGGTTATATAATAAATCCGATTTATGAACTTTATATATATATATATATATATATATATATATATTAAAATTTTAAAAATTCAATTGAATGTAATAAAGGTTTAATGAATCAGATAGATGAAATTGAAAATTTTAATAACTATCACTTGAATAGTTACTAGATGAGCACTAAATAATGCCATAATTAAAATTTTTAGGGTTTGCTAAAAGAATTAAAAATTAAATTCATCGTTTGAAAATATCTTTTTATATTTGCATCGTTCAATAAGGGTAGGAATCAAATCCTTGTCAACGAGAAAAGTAACCATTTTAGACTCTCAATTTGGGGTAAGTAAAATTGAATGAGACCGAAAATCAATACGAACTAATAGCTACTTCATCATTTTTAGTTCGGTTTTTTAAAATTTGGTTCAGATCTTGAATCGTGCAATCGAATCAATTAAAATTTTAAATTGGTGGTCATTTTTTA